>JAVFBW010112437.1:0-16106 GCA_034783835.1 Mopalia ciliata | reverse complement strand
CACCCTCCCCAACATACACACTTAAATATTAGATTAAAAGAATGATACAAAAACTATTTTCATTTTCAAAATGTTGTTACCTGCATTACATTTCCTTTTAATGGACAACTTTTGGCCCTTAAAAATATAATATCATTAGAATCAGTGATGAAAATTGCATAAATGCTCAGAATATATATATATTTATTTATCACACTGGAAAATATTGTCATAAGGTTATACACACAGATCTCTATGAACAACTCTCGGGGGTTAGTTTGTTATTATTCCATTTCTAGTGTTAGTGTTACCTTACAAAAAGGTGAGTGGTTAGGTTACACAGAATATATCCATTCTGAAGAGTAGTTTAAATAACTGATGTCAAATGTATCATGCCATTTCTTACCAACAATTTTTAGGGACAAATAACTGCTAACCGATGTCAAAACGCAATATTATTTTCTTACCAACAATTCAAGTAATGGTTATAGCTGATAATATAGATCTCAGATATAATTTCTTGCTCTTAATATTTAGCGACAAACACTTAACACTGGCTACATTAATGTCACCCCAGATCCCAATATTAAGCGACAAACATTGGTAACTGATCAAGTACCGCCAATATTCAGCGTTACACAATGTTATACAATACCCTGTCCTAAGTTTTTAGTAATAGACAACAGCCTCATGCATTGTCAGAGACATGGTGAGTTACGTGCATGATTGACTTTCACACAGTTTTCTCGCATTCAATCACGATTGACTTTTCACGCAGTTTCTCTCGCATTACTTGATATCTATTGGCAGTCAGCCAATGTCTTGTCTTTTTTAAACATGATGTGGTGATTAACCTAGAATAAATGATAATAAATCCAATGATGCACCTAAATAGATATGTCATATCCACAGACACCCATGTCATTACAAATCCTCTTACAATTCTTTAGACTACGCCTGTTTCAAACTGCTCATTGTCCCCTATAAAATGGTAATATAAATGTCCCATAGATTCCAGCCTCCAACACTCAGAGACACCCACTGGTCATAGGAACATGCAAGTCAGGACATTCAACCCACTCCACTTCATTTCGCCATCGTTATTTAAGGGGCTGTGGCCATAAAGCCCTGACACATACATGTTTAGTAAAGCCATAATACTACTTTTACAATGTTACATTTGTAAGTACAAGCATGTAATGTACTAGATCGGTACCTAGTATCGAATAATTGATTTGTTACATCAGCATTTATTAGTCCTAACAAAACCATTCTCAATCAACAACCACACCTTTGAAGATATAGCTTCAACATGAAAATCTATTTTCCACACCTTGATTTCCCTCACAGGGCCACTACCCTGTTTTCATTGTTAATTATGTAGCTGTATAGTGTGTTAATAAAGCGTCATTTAGTATCCGATTCCGTCCAATCAACAATCATGTGGTCTCACCATCATTTCGGTATCTTCTCGGTCTATATGGTTGAACAGGAACAGGTGTTGGACGAACTGGTTGAGGTCTGAGAACTCCAGGGCATGAACGGTCACATTCCTCTCGAGAAGTGAACACATTACCATGGCGATCACAACCTCCATCCATAAACTGCTCACAGCTACGAGATGATTGGTCATAAAACCACCTCCGTTTCCATGACACACAAAACTGTGTGTTTTTAGCCATCAAACAACGCTCTGAACAACAATAAGGATGACAGATTTACATGGGACCTAGAACTTCTAAAGAAAACGAAATGTCAGCTGCCTTAGGGGTGTAACACTCTGACTGATCCACTTCCAAATACTGCTTCCACCTGTGATCATGCCTAGAAGTGTTAAAACTCTTACCATAACCACTATAGATTGTAGGTCTTCAAAAAATTAACTTATCTTTCAGTTAAAGTTTCAAAAGAACTGTGTATCGTTTTGTCCCATTTTTCCAATATATCAGAATTTACCAAAACAATACAAGGAATCATATAAATTACACGGATTAAACCGTCCCCCAAGAAACAATTTTAATATCTGAAAATAAAACTTATAAGCGTAGTTTAGTGTAAAACATTGTCCATACTGTATGGCCTACTTGTTCGCTATATATGAATATAAACTTATAACATGACCAACAAATCAGCTAACAGAACAACATTTCCTTATCTTTCTGTTGAATTGTAGAAGTT
The DNA here is from genome assembly GCA_034783835.1 of Mopalia ciliata. Classification (NCBI taxonomy): domain Eukaryota; kingdom Metazoa; phylum Mollusca; class Polyplacophora; order Chitonida; family Mopaliidae; genus Mopalia; species Mopalia ciliata. Next base: position 13,949 of record JAVFBW010112437.1, on the reverse strand, counting down.
CATGAATTGTGAATTGCTAAAGTAGTTTGAATGAATAGAGAAGGGACTTTCAAAGACCTTGCAATAAACCTAAACCATGCCAACTCATATGCAAATAATGATAACTGATCACAATATATCTATATCTACTTTCCTGGTTCACAACAAGAGACAATAGATATTTGAAGACCCCTCATGCATTTGGGTCTATCACTATAAATATGTACACCATGATATACTTTCTATTTCCACTCCGACTAGTGTTACATCTCATAATACATACAGTTATGTGTAATGGTTTATAAGGACACATGCACACTACATTCCTAACTCTGTAGGACTGACAGTAATAAACTATTGACCATAATGCTGATATCATCATCATCATTGTACACGGATATATTACAGATTTGAATAACTACACCATATATACTCAAAGGTTAATATCTATTTTGAAGCTTCCAAACAAGTGTTTTGTGCTGTATTTTAACAGAATTGTGTCCAAATCATTGCATAATTATTGTATACTATCACAACACTATTGCAATAGTCAAATAAAAGGCAACTGTTATTTGCCTTAATGAGGTAAGTAGAGAATTTGTATTATATTTGAATAGGATTTTAAATTCTAAACACAGACTCAAACATCTGTTTTTTTCTTGTCTAATATACCTCTACCACAAATAAAACTTATGGTTATAAAAGTGTCAAATACCGATACAACTTTGGCTAAAGATTAAAAATAAACATTCAACTAAGACTTGCCATGCTTCCTCTACCCTATGCACAATATCTGTATAACCTATGTGCCAATTATACTGACTAATCATGCTAATATTGTCTTTGCCTCGGGCCTACATCTAGTAAATATCATACTGTTTACAACAAAATCACACCATGAAGCCTTTGATAGTGCGGCCTATATCTGACATCGGCTGGTCGATCTTGACCTGTGATCCATTGGCGACACCGATAGCTACACTCCTGTTCAGACGTGAACATGTTACCGTCATGTGGACAACTACCATGTAAGAAGTGTTCACATCGTCGTGAATATCGATTAAAGAACCATCTTGTTCGCCACTCCCCACAGTACTTTGAATTTTTCTCCAACATACAGCGATCTAGTAATAAAGGCAACATTCAAAGAACTTTCATCACAAGCTATATCTCCTAACCACTTTATTTAAATGCTATCTCTTTACTTATCTTATTCCCTGATTCAAATTTTTAAAAATAAAACCTAATTTTGTCAAATAAATATTGAATAAAAACATTATATTTCAATAACAGATATTTGACTTGGACATATTTTAGCAACATGTATTGATAAATACAGAATATGTGTGATGAATATAATTCAGAAGGACTATATGAGGAGGATGTAAAGTAACTATGAAATGTACACCAAATATAAAATAAGCTATGTGATAGACAATGTCTTTCTACTTGACCAGTCAATGAAAATAACAAGATTGTTTAAATACTGAGTGTGCATGAGGTATGGATGACCACAACCAAACCATAACCAGAATAAACCCTTCTCCTTCCCTCTACTGGAATCTTCATGAAAGTGTGTTCAATGAACTGAAAAGCAGAATGATGCTGACAGACTGACTGCTATTCCTAACAGTCATAGAGCACATCTAACATCATACTCAAATACATCATCTATTACTAGTTTGTGAACAGTGTTGTAGGTCATACCCACACGGTCTTGTTTGTTCTCAGACAACTCCTAACTGCATTCATCTGTACCTGCATAATGACTAGAGAACTTCTGAACACAAAACTTCATTTTATGAGTATTAAAAATCAACTATAAGTACAAAATCCTGAAATATAGAATACTGAAAACAGCTCCTTACTCCTATTATAAAGAGTCTAGGTAGCTAGACCATAACTTGTACTGATAGATGTAAACTTAAATGCAAAATTTAAGCTCAAACAAAAGACAAATAAAACATGTTTATTAAATACAATGGAATGAATCCAAAAGGAAAATGTTAACAAGATAATACAAAAGTCTGTCTGACATGTAATCTAGAGCTCTGTGATCAGCGCTGACGGTTTTTTCGTTGAGGTTATCATAAACGGTTAAAGTAGTATTAAAGTATAAGGTAAAATCATTAGCATTTAAAAGAAAAATAGCTTCAAATTACCAATAGCAGACATAGAGAAAAATTCTTAACCATCTACTAGAAAATGTAGTCATCAAATAAATTAGAAGTGCTTTAAAGTTGTTGATAGAACATCAAAGCAGATTCAAACGAAGGTTAAAGTTCAAGCTGCAAGAATGAAAGGCTGAAGCAAACTCAAACAAAAATGCACTGATAAGGCCAATCATCTTTAAGAAACTGGCCTAGAATGCACAGAAGATTTTGGAAGAGTGTTAGAAAGGAGAATTTCAAGCTTCAAGCCGACAGGTATAATTGTAGAGATTCCCACCATTATGGGAAGGTCCTGGATTCACAGGTCTCCTGGTGGCTGGTTCTCTCCGAGATTCACATGTTCTGCGACACTCGAGTTGACTATCAAAGAGATTGCCATTACTCTCACATCCACCATGGACAAACTTCTCACAGGATCGGGTTTCTTGGTTATAATACCACTTTGTTGACCACTTTACACAAAATCTTGCGTCTTTTCCTCGTAAACATTGCTCTGATAAACAAACAACCACCTGTTACTTGTCTCTGCCTTTAGTGACATACATAAGTAGGCGATGAAACTGGTATAAAACAATAGAATCAGATGTTTAAAGTTGTGTCTAAAAGATTTGCAAAAAAAAGTTTTCCCAAAAGACCTTGTTCAAACCGTGTTTTCATGAAGATATGTTAAACTGGATTTGTTCATAAAGCATTGCAGAAATAATCATGTCTTGTCACAAAACATCTAATTCGAAATGTCTTGTTCACAGCTTCTAATTCAAAAAATCTTGTTATGAATGTTTTGTCCAAAACATAATGTCCAAAAGTTTCATCCAACTGGTCTTGTTCAAACAGTCATGTCCTACAGGTTTAGTCCAAATTGTTTTGTTGGATAGCTTTTTAACTGCATAAAGAAACTTAATGTTGGTTTTGTCAGTATAATTGATTCATATTTTCCCAATAAAATATTAACTATTGTTAAAAGTTTCAACTTGTATCTTGTGTTTTCACCGCCCACAAAAATTAGAAGAGAAAGAAATATGAGAGCATCTATTATACAGGTGAATTCATTCAAAACATTAACCATAAAACAAAAAAAGCATTTCTTTAATAAAAACAGAAAAATTGATCACCAGATTTTCTCCCTGGCCAGACAGGTCGCAGGGTAACACGTGGTCTGTAGGGAGTCACAACTGGTTGAACAGGGCGTTGAGTAACACGAGGTCTGTACGGAGTTAAGTGCCCCTGACATCGTTCCTGACATTCCTGTTCTGACAGAAACTGATTGCCACCCTCTGTACATCCACCATGGAGGAAATGCTCACAGCGTCTTTTCTGTGCATTATAAAACCAGCGAGTCCTCCAAGAGCGACATAAATCAGTATCCTTCTCTTCAAAACAACGCTCTAACATTCCACAAGGAAATAAGTTACAATACTATTATGTCATGTCAGAAACAGTAAAATGACACCAAGACATAATTATACAAAGACAAATCTACATGTGTATGGACCTTACAATTATTGTTAAGACTGTCATTGTTTATAATTAAAAGTCAGGATATGAATTATAAAATTTGAACATATTTATCAAATTATTTTTTTTTAAATTCTTGCTTCCTCTTCATAAAATAGGACACATTATTGTAATAATTATTTTGAAATATCTTTGCTTTATGAAAAAACTTACATGAGCCTTGCTAATGTTTTTTCGTTGGAAAGTTTATTTTACCACATATGTAGCAAACTACGTGAACTGCGAATGTTATTGATTAATATTAATTTGGTTGAAGGTAAGTAAAAGCTTCCATTAAAAGGATTGGTTTCTTGTATGTCCAGCACTAACCATTACCAAACCTAAACTATAGTCACTATAAAAGTCTACATAACTTACAGAACAAAAAGATTTGGTCAAATAAACTATTAACTACCAAGGAAAAAAGCCTTTTATGGATTTTTAGGGGCCTATATTCGTCCCTCAAATTCCATAATTTCAGTATTTCTCTTCAGTCAACTACAAATATTTAATATTTTATTGGAATTCATTTCAATAATAGCTTTTGTTTCAAATCCATAGGGTTTTCCTAACAACATAGGGCTGTCAAATCATAAGAAAATGACTTCTTTCATTCCCTGCACACATATGAATAACGCTTTTAGTACAGCTGAGTGAAAGTATTTGAAGGCGAGAACTCAAATTGAGGATTTGTCAAATATTTGTAGTACAGCTGAAAGTATTTATTGGTGAGAACTGAATATTCAGCGTGCTTTTAGTATAGCTGAAAGTATTTATATGCAAGAACTCAATCTGAGGATTTGTCGCATGTCCTAACAGCAAATAAAAGGTTACGATTAAATCAACTTAAAAAAAAACAAAACAATTCCCACGGCATCTTGTTATATCCAGCATATAGGCAGAAAGACAACAGTGTTTTATAGATTAATACATGAATACTTGTTAATACATTAACAAAGCTCAAGTTGACTTCACATTAACGTCAAAGAAACTCAGCGAAAACAAAAAAAAAGTAAACATAATATTAGTTGCGTGAGAAGCAATAACTATGTGCTTCCTGATTTAAATGTCAAACAAACATAATAAAACTATAAATCAACAGTGTCTGCAAATAGGAATCCTTATTTAATAAAACTACAAATTAAAACCAATGTAATTTAGTAAATTATGAGATACTAGTTGTTTCTTAGTCTACTAATTTGGACTACAAAAGCGCAACAATAAAACTAGGCCCTTAAAAAAAATGATTATTAGAAAACAGCCCACCAAAGGCTTCTAAGCATTACACACAGGTGTCATCCCAATTATAGCAAATCACCACAGCAAAGCATTGCCATGTAGACCTGGAGTGAACAGCCAATCTACATTTGGAATTGCTGGACACGAAAAAAGCTTAGAAATTGCCTGGCACCAATATAACTTAGGAATTGTCTGAGAACTCAAGTAATCTACTATTTGTGAGTAAAAGCTGAGGTAAATTTGCATGTGAGCCCAAGACTATTTTGTTTGGTTTAAATAACTTTGGATTTAGATACATCTCTACTCGTAAGCCCCAAGTACGGGAATTATTTTATTTGCAACCCATATCTTTAAGCTGCACCATTTAATCTATGAAACAGTGTAAGCTAGCTCAAACACTATTTGTGAAGCTGATCAAATGGCCACTACAATGCCACTCCAGTATCTCACCATTCGAGACGTACCGACCTCTGTTGGGTAAAGGGCGGAAAGGTTGCCCCAACAGGCATGTACTTCGACACTCTGCCTGAGTTGTAAACTCGTTACCAGTACCGATCCGTCCACATGATCCATACCAAAAGGATTCACACGCTCGTTTGTCTTGGTCATAAAACCACATATTTTCAAAATCCCCACAAACATTTTCATCTTTCTGCATCAAACATCTCACTGTGGATGTGGAAATTTACAGTATCTGTTTATTCCATTTAATAATAAACAGTCTTATAATCTCATTTCAGACTAAATTCTCTTGAGTGAGTTTTTCTGAATCTAATAATATCAAGTTACATTGTAAAATAAAGACAGACAATAGGGTTGTACGTATTGTTGCAGAATCCTTCCACAATAACTCTTGGTTCCACATTAGATTAAAACTAGCAAAATGTCCCTTCCTTTTGCACGGAGGTAACTTTCTTCTCTGTTGAAATAAAGTCTTGACTGATAAAAAAAATAAAGTGTTTAAATATAAGCACCTTTGTATGCTAGAAAGTGAATGAAATTAAAACTCAAGTAAAAATAATGAGATTTCCTAGTGATTTGAATGTTCAAATTCCAGCATGCAGTGTATTATAACAGTATTGATAACAGGATGTAAGGGGATTAACTCTGTGTGATATACCACACCAATACTATAGTATATGTGTATGATAACAGTATTGATAACACGATGTAAAGGGATTAACTCGGTGTGATATACCACACCAATACTATAGTATATTCAAAGTGATAGTTTGGTTTATAAAAGCCTGACCTGGGAAAGACTAGTGAGGGATGTTAATGGTGAAACTGATGAAAGATGATATACTATTAGCAAATGATGATACAGATATATTATTATGACAAGACTGTAATATTACAACCAAGAGTTTATTACATGCAGAAAAAAGCATGTATACCGTGATTGGCTGGGCGTCTATCACGACCCCTCCCCCTTGATGAAGAGGGAGTAGTAGGCGTAACTCTTCCCCTATCGCCAGAGCATGTGCTTTGGCAGTCGTTCTCAGACACGAACTGATTACCCCCTTCATTACAGCTGCCGTGCCAAAAATGAACACAGCGACGACTAGATGCATGAAAATACCACCTTTCTCGCCATTGCCCACAGTAACTGTCATCTTTGTCTGCTGAGCAGGATACTGTGAAAACAACATCTACTTTTAGTGGGTCTAAGACAGTTAATGATTTAAGTGTGGGAAAGCATGGATCTGTATCAAGCGCAGGTATTAAAGTATCTACAAGGGATTCTCCTTATGACACCTTAATGAACTCCTTAGATTAACGTTATAATAGTGTTAAATATCACAAGAAAACCAAGTGTGTGTGCAAGCACCTTGTTTTCCAGTTTGATGTATTGGCCAAATGTTGTCAACTGTTCTCTGGTTTTCAAATAATACACAGTACATTGAAATAAAGTATATAAAATTCTGTATAACCATTGTGGTTTACCTTTAGGTAAATGATGTAGGCATGTTTGTCTGATTGCATTTGTCACTCAGCTGGTGACTTCTGATGACACATGACTTCACCACATCAAAATGTTATGTTGTCCAAGAGACGAATCACTCACCTGGTAACTGGGTTTCACATTAATTCACCAGATCAAATTGTAATGTCATATCCAAAAGACGAATCACTCACCTGGTGACTGGGTTTCACATTAATTCATCAGATCAAATTGTAATGTCATATCCAAAAGACATGTCACTCACCTGGTAACTGGGTTTCACTTATTCATCAGATGAAATTGTAACTTCATGTCCAAAAGACATGTAACTCAGCTGGTGACCGGGGAACACAGGACTTCACCAGATCAAATTGTAATGCTAGGTCCAAAAGACATGTCTCTCAGCTGGTGACTGGGTTACACACTAATTCACCAGATCAAATTGTAATGTTTTGTCTAAAAGACATGTCACTCAGTCGTGACTGGGTTACACATGAATTCACCAGATCAAATTGTTATGTTAGGTCCAAAAGACATGTCACTCACCTGTGAGTCCTGTCATCTATTGGTTCAGGACATTTGGTAGAGAACAGTTTGGAGCTGGAGTTCTAGAATTTAACGAATTCCTGAGTCTAGGTGTAAATGTTAAATATACTGGTTAGTCAGTGTTTATCTGGTAACACGGGACCAGGAGAGGAGTTCTTCTAACTAAATTTTATTGGTTCAGGACATTTGGTGGAGAACAGTTTGGAGCTGGAATTCTACAAAAAGAGTTCCAGAGTCTAGGTGTAAATGTTAAATCTACTGGGTAGTCAGTGTTTTACCTGGTAACATAGGACCAGGAGAGGGAGTTCTTCTAACTAAATTCTATTGGTTCAGGACATTTGGTGGAGAACAGTTTGGAACTGGAATTCCACAAAAAGTGTTCCAGTGTCTAGGTGTAAATGTTAAATCTACTGGGTAGTCAGTGTTTTACCTGGTAACCGTCGCCCAGGGGACTGAGTTCTTCTCTCTGGACGCTGTGTCCTGTATCGGTTAAGAACTGTTCGTGGATAAGGGTTTGGAGCTGGAGTTCTAGAATAAACAACCCTCCTTGAAACTTCACATTTTCTGCGACAATCGTTTTCCGAATCAAACTGATTCCCCCCTTCACTGCATCCACCAGCATAAAACGATTCACACTTCTGATCCTCAGTATTGTAAAACCACTTCTGAGTCCATTTCCCACAATACCTGGAGTCTTTACTTTGTTCACACACATCTAAATAGCAGGAAATAAATCAGATCTTCCCTTCTCACTAATTTACTGTATTATATATTATCAATTGAAAGAGAAAATTGTGATAAAAGAAACCAATACTGAGATTATCTTTATTTGTACAATCATTTGTGTTTTTTGTTTTGTCAGTAAATAGATGAAAACATAACAAACCCTAAATCAGTGCAATAAGATCGCACTGAAAAATACAGATATATGTGTGCTTATGACGCTATCAGATAGAGGTGTGTTTTTTGTCCATCAACAAAGAAACAAATTTAAACATATAAATCCATGTAATTATAGTATACCCAAAAGTTTAACATGATTTACTATAAATATATAATATTAAACACAGCCGGTAAAATGCACTACCAATATGATAAGTTAATAGCCCAAAAGCCTATGTTAATTGAGCATGATTGTAATGTTTTAGAAATATAGAAGAATGTACATGTACACACTTATAGTACTGACAATTTGAAGCTCTTCCAAACAATCGCACTGGCCCCAAATGGGATTTGCAAGGGTAAGCTGGGCTTAGGTGGGTCCCATCTGGGCTACCACATCAAATCGGAAAATATACATGGATCCTTTTCAAGTTCTGTATGGGCTACCCCAGTCAGCATGTAGGACTGTGTACATGGGGCCCACACTAGCGGAGGGTGGGTAGATGTTGGCATAGACTACCCCATGTCAGACCCATGTGGGTCCAGTTGGGTAAACCTATGTGTTACGGTAGAGTGGACTCACATGTCCGCCCCAGTTGGGCCTAGTCTGTCAAAACCATGTGGTTGGGCAGAATGGGCTAGCACTTTTGATTGATTGATTGATTGACTTATTGGCCCCATGATAGTCTAGTCTGTCAAACCCATGTGGTTTGGCCAAGTGGGCTAGCACATGTTGGCCCCATGTGGGCTGAGTCGGTCAAACCCATGTGATTTGGCCAAATGGGCTAGCACTTATTGGCCCCATGAGAGTCCAGTCTGTCAAAACCATGTGGTTTGGCCAAGTGGGCTAGCACTTATTAGCCGCATGTGGATCCAGGTTGAGTATCAAAGGTATTTTTTTTCATTTAACTATAAATTCTCATTAATTCAACAACTTATTGTGAATATGTTTATAATGTAGAGAAAGATTAGAAAAGTGTACATGCCACCATCGTAGATTGAACCAGGGATATATGTCAATAGCCATGTATACATGTAAGGGGTTCTCCGTCTTCCAGGGATGTGACACAGCCATGATAACTCAAGTTTACAGTCTAGGCTTGCCCGCTTGAAACTCTAATAAAAATTTGCTTGGGCTTGCCCCATTTGGGGCCCAAATGTAGCCCTGCTTTCAACCCTTATGGGTTTGCCGTTGTATGCCCCATATGGAACCATGTGTCAAACCATTAGGGCCCAAACTGGTTAACCCACTTCAGCCCCAGAAATAAGCCCACATCACTCCCACTTGGGCCCTACACAAAATGGTCATCTGGGTTATTGAAGAATATACATTACCACACATATAGTACTGACAATTTAAAGCTTTTGAGCAGAATTTGGCATTTAAATGAGCTTTCAGACAGCAAATCTACAAACTACTATTTCAAATCACTGGCCATGATATATTTGTTGTTTTGAGCTGTAATGTAGCCTACCTAAAGTATGCAGAGATTAGAAGCAGAGATTGTATGAAATGTCTTAATGTCCACATAGATATGTAGTATTAGTCACCATATATTAGTGGTTTTGACCCATAGGTAATGTACCTACAGTATGCAGCAGTAATGTTGTACCTGTATGAAATGGTTATTTGGATATAGTATTAGTCACCATATAGGTCCTTGTTAGGATGATAAATCCTAAGCATTGTACTATGTTACATTTTAGTTATAGGCCTCGAGAAAACATCTACTTCAATTAAGAACCGACTTGTTAGCAGCAAAAATCAGTTACAACAAATAAATAAAAAAAAGCCTGAACATAGCCATTTTAATGAGTAAAGATTGCATTATTCACTAGTAATTCTGTTAAGAAGCAGAGTATCACAATCAGCTGTTAACTTCTACACACGATCAGTGACAGCACGAGAAATCAGGTGTTGTGTGCCTTGGGGGGAGGGAATGGTTGTATGTATGGTGGGAGGGAATGGTTGTGTGTATGGGGGGGAGGGAATGGGGCAGGAGAAACTGGGGAAGCTAAATATTCAGGGACTCATTTCCAAAAGTGAATTGCTCTTTTCTGCGAGGAAATACAGACAAATGGAGAAACTTCAAAAAACCCTACAGATGTGATAACATTTCGTAGAAGATTAACAGGTAACATTCACATCCGCTTGTGACATGTTGGGGAGGGGGTGATTTACCAGGCGGGAAGGTGATGCCCCCTTTGTGCCCCCTCTTAGGCTGCCACTGACTTTCCACATCCAGAATGCCAGAAAATGATTTAATAAAGAGGTCAATCAGGCCATACACAAGAGTATGAAACCACATCTTTGCTTAGGTTTGATCGACCATCATGGTAAGCATAATTACTGGTCTATTAGAGCAAATGTACTACGTATGAGAGGCACACAAAATCCAACAGCCAGAATGCCAGCAGAAAAATGAACAATAGAAGCAAGCAAAATCAGACATACAGATTGGATCAGTCTATATCCCTACCTGCTCCAGTGTTTGGTCTGAGTCTAAGGTTTGACGATGGCGCAGGGAGAGGACGGACAGGTCCAGGGGTGACACGAGAACTTAATCGTCCTTCACATTGCCGACGACAAGTGATTTCTGAGTCAAATACATTCCCTTTACTGGGACAACCACCATGCCAGAAGGTTTCACAGCGGCCATTTTTATCATTATAGCGCCACCGCTGGACATATTCTCCACAAACCGAAACATCTGCAGCCTGAAGGCACTTGTGTCCATCTGTGAGAAAAGCAAACTTTCACAATACAAAAAACTGAATTTGTGAACATTTTCAATACTTACAGAAATGTGTAATGCTTTACAATATGCAAATCTGCCTCAATAAATGATTAAACTGAATTACAGATAATTCAAATACCCACTGCTGAATTTAAAAAAAACGGTAAAATACAGAAACCTTTACAACAATGTGCAGGTGTATTAGAAAAATTAACTTGAAATAGAGACTCAAAAGAATACTTAAGATCTTAAAGTTAACTACTGAAAAGTGCCATACTTGTATAGTTTGTTTTTGTTGTCATTTTAATTAATTATACTCTGGATATAGATCTTAATATAAATATTAATTTGGTTTCATTGTGCCCACCAACAATAACCCATAGCACTCCTTGTCGTGTTAATAGCACTAGTATTCTATCATATGTGAAGCTACTACAAATACAGGAAGCAATGTGTTAATAAGTAGATATACATTGTAAGTAAAAGTTATATACATGATGAATGGTAACAAAAACACACAACTTATTGATTAAAGGTGATGTACTTGTGCATGTTGAGAACTATTTTAGAAAGTGATTAGGCAGTCCTACTAAGTTATAGTGGCATGTGTGGCTCTAATTGATATGCACCAATCACAACCAAATCCATGGCTAACTAGCAGCCTTTTATCTATCAATTATAGGTCCCATTTTTGCAAAAGCTCTGTAATGTGGAAAGTTTAGTTTGAATAACCCATGTATCTGTTTTAAGACGAGTATTTAACTTACTAAAATATGGGGTGAAAATATATTTTATTAATGTTTCTTACTGTTAAAAAAGCAAAGACACAGCAACCAGAAGGAGTTTGACTGCAATTTCAAATAAGTTAAGAACTGGTTCAAGATTTCATTGTAAACTTAATATAGTTTGACTAGAAACTGAATTGCATGATAGAACACACAAAATAATGTCCCTTTTCAAAATATACAATTTGTTTCAGCTCAAACCTTCACTTTAAACACAGAATTATAGCACAGGGCAGCTACATCCATATTATTTTTTTCTATCGTCCATGTTATAGAATAAGGGTAGTAAAATTATACATACTAACTTGTCTAGTCTATGATTATTGGTGTAGTGTTAAAGGTTTTCCCCCAGAGTCACAGTGCTGTACCATCTTACCACCTACCCAAGGAACACCTACAGGGTTTTCTCATAAAACATACTCCAAATTGACCATTTTAAATTAGAAACAATTCCATTTAATAAAACAAGAAATGTTTGTTGAGAGGACAAATGTACTGATTCTGGTCTAAATTAGTGGTGAGTTAACACACTGATTGAACTTAAAACATGGATTAGTTATGTAACAAGACAAATGTTGTAGAATGTTGAGAAAACAAGAACATGTGGTAAATATATATGAATGCCATCACCATTACTGTTACTCCATGTGCTAATCTCACTTGAGGAAATACATTTACCATTATCACTTCTATGTGTGAGAGGATTAGGCCCGGGAGGGAGGCGTACAGGGGAAGGTCGCCATTTACCCCCGCTCTTAATCACACACTTTTTCCTACATTCTTCTTCAGACACAAACTGATTGCCACCTGTACCGCAGCCACCGTGCCAAAAATTCTGACAAGTTTGAGATTCATGGTTATAAAACCACATCGTTGTCCAAACACCGCAATATCTCTCCTGCTTTTTCTCGAAACACACATCTGTCAAGGAATAACACATTCTTTCAAAGTCCACCATGGTGGCTTAGGCCCACATATCTAATTAGCGGCTTTGTGTTCTCATAAAATGGCAATGGGGGACTGAGGATATATTTTTCTGGAAACCCCTCTCAAAATGTCCAAAGCCTCTGATAACATCCCAGGACAGATGGAACCATTGGAGAGGACTATTTTAGTTACACAAGGGGAGGGAAGTAAGGAGTTGCTTATATTTTACCACAGTGAAACCAACAAACAATATCTCAAATAAACTCAAATATTGGCTATTGTCAAAATCTATCCAGCAATCAAGTGAAATGTGAACTTCTGCTAAACCAGATCATTACATATAATACACAAACATATATTTCTAACAAACCAATATATGTATACTTCAAAATAAAGTGTGATAACTGTAATTGTAGAACAACATACCTAAATTGAAAAAACACATACTGCTTAATAATGTGTGATGTCTAAGTCTATATCATTAAATAACTAGTGGACCAATTTGTTTCAAACTAACGCCACTATTTGTGGTCAAAAATATATATTATGCTTTAAAAACACAAGTGTTGACGACTTACAGGTATTGTAGATATCCCCAGTAATTCCACCAGAAAGAAGTGAATACAAATTTACTAAATAGTTACAGGAGTATATTCTACACATCAGCATTCCAGGAGGCTTACATGTATTAACACAGAGAATTTGGACAAAGTTTATATAAATATAACATTATATCTGAGTTGCTTGATTTTGATGCATGAAATATAGATTAATTGATTGTATTATTATCCCTGGATAAAGTACATGTATATGCCATTGATCACTGAACAAAAAGTAATAGTTTTATACAACACAGCCCAACCCCCAAGAAAAATATACATGACATCCTGGCCACAAAGATGTCTACAGACAACATCCCCACCGCAAGGTTAAACAATGGCTCTACACACAAAAGCCTCTACTGCTAATAAAGCCAAGGAGAGCTCTACATATCGCACTCCACTGAAATGTGGTGCAAAGGTAAAGTTTTGCACCACATTTAACCATGTAGGTAGATAGCTCTACACACCACATCTCACCCTATAGGTAGATGGCTCTACACACCACATCTCTCCCCATAGGTAGATGGCTCTACACACATCTCCCCCCATAGGTAGATGGCTCTACACACCACATCTTAACCAATAGGTAGATGGCTCTACACACCATCTCACCACATAGGTAGATGGCTCTACACACCATC
>JAVFBW010112426.1:0-16107 GCA_034783835.1 Mopalia ciliata | reverse complement strand
ATCACGCTGAGTCCATCTCAGATGTCGTTGTGCCCAGAGAAGCCGTTGACGTCGGTGTAACTGGGTTAAAATTGGTCCAGGATATGGTCGGCGTGCATGGAGACAAGCAGTGCGTAGGCGATTACATATGGATTTGGCAGTCACACGAGCTCTAAACAATTCATTCCTAGTGGACGTTGCAATGAGAAATCGAATACGCAAATGACGTAAGACGATTTGTCGGTCTTCTGCATGTGTCGTGGTCTACCCGAACGAGGTCGGTCTGCTGAGGTGCATGTTTGTTGGAGACATGTCCGAAGATGAATGATAGTCCGTCGACTACATCCCATAACCCTGGCAACGTCCGTGACCGACGTTTCTGTATTCAGAATGCTAACGACACGTTCACGTTGAATGTTGGACGTTCGGTGCATTGCAAATCAACGGATAATTTACTGTAGGAACTTGTTTTCCCAAGATGTCACTCTACTGTGCTAACGTGGGCTCAATTGCACGTGTCTCATAAGGTTACGTGATTAGGAACACAAGGAAACATGCTTTATCCTTGATGTATGCTCGCACGAACTGCATGATTGTGTACGTCGGAGTTGCTGTGTGTCATGATGTGTTTGACAACGCATTTACCTCTTATAATAATAATAGTATTAAGTTTCAAGAAAATATTTCGAAATTTATGAGTGTGAAGTTTCTTTTTTGACTGAGTATATAAATAACTCAAACCATCTAAAAAGAGTATCACATCCGAGTAGAGCTGTTTAATCTCAGTGTGAGACCTCAAATTAAAAGACTTCACATAAAAGAAAGAAGTTTACAGGTAGCGCAACTCCTATTTGCACTTCTTGTGTACAAATTGCATCTAATGGATTTTAAAGAAAGAATAAAAATAAGCTTTTAGTTGAGAGCGATACTGTCTGTACTGGTTTACACATAAAAATTCGCAGTCCCTCGAAATGTAGGACCAATTTTCTCATGCATGAGTAGCGATAGGAACAAAAAAGTTTTTAAAATGTACTGCAACCTCTTAGGGTATTATCAGGTTTGTCATTCAATTGAAGGGCGGCCCTGTTCATCAAAATATTGTACATTTTTAAGATGATACCTATACATGCCGCGGTATATTTGACATTTTGTTTTATGGCTATGAGTGATTTTAAACTCAGTTTTAATTCTCTTAATTTTTCTTTGGGGACCGTTGACATTGATTGTCCCTTTGTTTTACTCTTAAAAGCACAGTTTTATATACAGGGTTGAACTAACTTGCTGGTCTGAACACAGGTCACTTTCATGATAACACCAACAGAGAGTGTGATAAGAAAAAGTCTTTGTTTTTGTATTTATAGACATCTGTAAACAGCTAAGAAGACCATGGTCCAGAAAGTCAACCGAGAACTGCTGCAGATTAAAGCCTTCTATTTTCTCTATTATGCAGGTAAAATGTTGGGTTATATAAGCTACATAGCTCTATGTCTATGCGAGAAACCATGCCGTGGAGGCGGGCATTGTTAATTTTAGCACATAATGCACTTTAGGCTTAGTTCATATAGGAGTATACTATTCGGGAAACCAGTGCACGTTTTGCAAGGTACGCGGATACCTTAAATCGAGCAACGTAATTTCATAATACCGGGTCACATGAGAGTTCCCTATTCGAAAACGTATAGTATAGTAGAGTGTAGTATAGTGGGAATCGTGGGCGTTCGATTTTAGAGCAGTGTATACTGTCATGCTCGGATGTGGCAGCTGCTATTCGTGTGTACAGGCGTTCGGAATTTACCCTATCACGATTTATAAATAGGTAATTGCGCAAATTATCGCCGTTTGCGTTGAATAAAACTTTAATGGCTACTGCAGGAACTCTACAAAGTGTAACAAAAATAAGGTCTGGTGACATTCTGGTAGAATGTACCAGGCAGCAACAGTCAGTCAATTTATTAAAACTTAAGAACATTTTGGGGTTACCTGTAAACGTTACACCTCATAGATCTCTTAACAGCAGTAAGGGGATCATTCGAGACAAAGGTCAAGATCTCTCTGATTTATCAGAAGAAGAGATCTGCGCCGAACTCCGTGATCAACATATAGCTAACGTTAGGCGCTTTACAACTAGAAAAGATGGTACTATAATAAAACTGAATACCTTTAATTAACTTTGATTCAACTATACAGTCCAAGACCACATCTAGATTGGTCCATACAGGATGAGAGTAGACACCTTTATCCCCAACCCAACAAGGTGCTTCCAGTATCAGAAGTTCGGACACGGAAAGAACAGTGTAGAGGTGGTCTGGTATGCTTTCGTTGCTCTGAAGAAGGTCATAGGGCTTCGATTGCGACAAGGATATTAAATGCTGTAATTGCGGCGAGGCCCACATGGCCTCCTCCAAAGACTGTATTTTCTTCATTAAAGAAAAAAAATTCAAGTAATTAAATCTGACAAAAACGTTAGCTATATTGAGGCACGGCGCCTTGCCTCTGTTTCGGATATTCAAGGACCATCCCAGTCCTATGCCAATGCCACAAAGAAAGTGTCTGTGTCTGTCGCCACTCAGACTTTCTTTAGGTGGCCAACTGGTGATGATCGCCCTTCTGCTGTAAATTCTAACACCAAACAAACAAGCACAGCTGCATCAACGCAAACGGTTACAAAAAAGGAAAGCAAAATAAATAATAAATCAGACAATCAAACAAAAACTAAAAAAACATCTGACCCAGAGGTTCTCCCTTCCAAGACCACAAGGGATGCTGTTCAAACGTTTCAGTTTGAACAGTCAATCAATGTAATTAACATCAAGAGGGTTGAACCCCTCTCTCCAAAACCACCAACAAGTCAATCCCTTGAGCCAGAGCCGCTTTGAAGCCTCGGAGGGGCAGGCCTCTTCCATCTAAAACCCACCCGACTCCGCCTTCTCGAGGCCGGCACAATGGCAAACAAAGCCAACAGAACACATAGTGCTGATGGCTCGCCGAAACGAAAACCTCGACATTGATTTTTATTAATTGTTGTAAATAGCTACGTCTGAGTTTGAAATTTTCTTTGAGATTCCATTTAAACATTTTATATTTAAGTTCTGTATTATATAAAAAAAAAATAAAATAAAAAATAAAATAAAATAAAATAACATCCACTCAAAAAACACACAAAAAAATGTCTCTCCTTTTGATGTTAACTGCCAAGTGTGAAGTCTGATTTAAATTTGTGTTTAGATGTACAACCTGGGGTAAAAACTTTGTACTATGTTCTCGCCACAGCGTAGCTGAAATACCGCTGAATGTGGCGTTAATCAATCAATCAATCAATCAATCAATCAATTGATAGCGGACGAGACTAAGATAGCTCTAGTACGCCATGCCAGTCCTTGTCTTATACATTTTCGCCAATGTTTGGAGCGACATTTGCCACGGGATATAACATAGTAGTCGGTATACATATACCAATTCATATCTAAAATTACTATCGAATATTTTATAACGTTACATGTTCTGATACAATTACATGTTATTTTTTCGAAATAGTCTAAAGATGGCAGCGCAACAATAACAATATTATTCGTTGTGACACCATTTAGTTCAATTACGTAAATCCAAGTGGTGAGTGTGCTGAATTATTGTTATTATGTTTTGATTAAATCATACTTATTGTGACATCAACTCATTGGTGTAGTTGAGAGATTTTCATAATCTTTGTTTAATTTCTTCATTGATAAACATCAGCCCTTTTACACATGTTTTTGGAGATTTTTGATGAACATTGTCTCGAATGAAGTCTTGTTACAATCCTCTCTTATACATGATCACCTGAAATCTGATTCTTAATATTTCTACAATGTCTGCAACGATTCAATATTCTAAATGTTATGTGTCATTTGCATGGGAGGGTTCGTCCTGTTGCCTTTGTGCTCTCAGAGTTTAGGGACAACACTACACCAATCTGTTTGTGGTGCCTTTGTTTTGGTCCTTGTGATTCTCCTGTTTTGTCACTGTGTGTTGCCAATGTTGACGAGGGTGGTTTTCGACAACCATTGGGCTGACACGCAAATGTGAGCGTTATCAACTTAAATACAATGACACTTTAGGCTGTATCCACATTACAATATAACTTGAAAGAAATCCATAACATTTATTTTGCCATTCTTTGAAATTGAAAAGTGGCACTTCAATCAGTTGTGTGGGTATAAACCCACAGTCGTGACTTAGATGTAAGCGTTTCGGTGTACTTACCCAACTTGGATTTTTGTTCCAAGTCAGTCGACCAATAAGGCATATGAGCGAGTCCCACGATGTGGCTACGGAAATCGCGGGGTAGATTTTTACGAGATTTCCTATCGGTTTCCTATCCTATTTAAGTAAGATAAGCATATGAAGAACTTCAAAACATAATGGCTCGGTTGTATGTTAAAGCCCCCCATACACGCTCAAACTTTTCCCTCGATAATATTGATCTCAATAGCATTGACAGTTTGACATTTGCCCTACACGCTCAATATATATTGTGAAATATTGAGTTTGTGCCCAACTGTCGGAATGGACGGACCAACTGCGTTGGCTCTTGCGCTAGCCTTGGATTGAGAAACACCAGAAAAGAAACGAAAATGGGCCAAAAATTGGTTTCAGCAGCGCACAAAATTTGGTCATACCATATTATTACAAGAATTGATAGACAATGAGCCACAGAACTATAAAAACTTTTAACGAATGGATGGAGAATCATTTGATGAACTTTCGGAGCTTGTTACACCTTTTATAAGCAAACCATTTTTTGAAGGTTTGCGCAAAAAATAATAAATTCTATTTTAGAATGTACTATGATCCGACGCAAATGTTATTTCAACTACGTCAACTAGGCTTGCTGGGTTCATGACAGGTCACCGTCCACTGAAGCTGACAAGTGAAGTATCAGCTTACATCATTACATAACGATTTTGTTCCATGTTGTTATGTATCGACAAATAAAATATGCTATGAGCTGGATACCTTGATCAAAGACAAGCATGGATATATTCGCTATATATTTGTAATGTAAAATGGTAAGCATATAAATTGTTGAAAGTGTAACAATTCGATCCATTAACATTCTCTATTATACGCAATGTTTTTGTGTTCTTAAGCTTGAGCTGTCAACTAGCCTTTCCTGTGCGCATCCAAAACCAAATCATTTTGCAACAGCACACACCTCCGTCAACGTAGGACTATGCTATGTCAAGATTCGTGGTGGCTATATTATTAAATTCTTTCTCTTTGTAGGTGCCGGTGCCTTTCTGCCCTTTATTCCGATCTACTTAAAAGGTCTGGGACTAACAGCCACAGAAACGGGAGTTATCATAGGCTTCCAGCCGTTTATCTCTTCAGTGTGTGGGCCAATTATAGGAGGATGTATAGATCGGTTCAAGATCCACAAAGTTGCCTTCATTGCTTTCTGCATAATAACAGGACTTGGACATACGTCATTAAAGTTTATACCAGCTGTGAACCGAGAGAGTACCACGTTTCCAGCATCAGCTACACTGAATACAAGTAATCTGACTTGTCATTCTTCAAATGTTGTTCTCAATCTTTGTGACCTATCAGACGCAATTACAATGAATAACGATAGTTATTCTGTATTAAGAAACCCTGATTTACCACAACTGTTAATTTGTAATCCATACAACAGTTCAATTGAAAAGTTGAATACGAGTGGGGCTCACGACGAAATGTTTGCGCAAGTCATATTTCTCGTCCGGCTCAGATCGTTGTATGCTCAATACAATTGTCATTATACCGTTTTCAATGCTACGTTTTGGCCAACTTTTAATGTTTCCACGTGTCAATATCATTCAACATACAAATGTGTTTTTAACGTTGAGAACTTTGCCAGAACAGAATTATCTGCCAATTTGGAATTCCAATTGCCATTTGGGATGGCCTTTGCAATCTTCACAATTGCTCGGACTATACATTGTGCCGTGATGATGTTCACAGATGCCGTGGCCTTTCATTATCTTGGGGACAAGCGATCACTATTCGGTCATCAGAGAATGTTTGGTTCGATAGGGTTTGTTTTAGTGTCGGTGCCAATATCAGCAGTACTACATTTTGTTGCTGACGATAAAAATAAAACAGACTTTTCCTTGGCATTTTATACTTACTTGGGCTTCATTTGCTTAGCGGCATTCCACGGATTATTCATGAAAATAGAATTTACACAAAGGAAAGAGAATCTACTTTCTGCCTTTATAAAACTGCTGAGGAATAAACACATCGCTACATTTTTATGTGTATCTACTTTTCTGGGAATAATGATTGGTGGTTTGGAAGGGTTTCTATTTTGGTTCCTCAAACAACTAGGAGCAAATCAGATGTTGATTGGTCTCCATGTGGGAGTCGCCTTACTAAGTGAAATTGGAACGTTTTTTATGTCGTCACATTTTGTTAGACGTTTCGGAGAAATACGCACAGTTCAAATATCACTGGCGGCAGCAGCCATACGACTGATTTCATATTCATTTGTGACGAACCCTTGGTATTCCCTTATATTTCAAGTACTGCATGGGCCAAGTTTTCATCTCATGTTGGTCGCAGCCGCTGCATACATCATAGGACAGACCCCCCCTGGGATGGCTGTGACGTCACAGGCTGTGTTTGGTAGCTTGGTGTATGGTGTTGGTAAGTTTTTTCACAATAAGGTCAACATTTGTTGTTTCATTGCAGTTCAATATATGTGAAATAAATTATTTTCTATTTATTGTTTAAAAACCCTAACGAAATCAAGATTTATGTCAAGTGTCAGGTGCTAAAATGCTGCCCACAGTGTCTTAAATGAATCTGACAGCCAGTGCGCTGTAAAGTAGTGTAAAACTGATACCTGACTTTGAAGTCGGCGACAAACTGATACTTGACTTTGAGGTCGGTGACTTTGTTCCACTGTATTCTGATTTACATAGCCCCTTAATCTTTGTGTACTCTAATTTGCTCCTAAACAAAATAG
The DNA here is from genome assembly GCA_034783835.1 of Mopalia ciliata. NCBI lineage: Eukaryota > Metazoa > Mollusca > Polyplacophora > Chitonida > Mopaliidae > Mopalia > Mopalia ciliata. The sequence continues at coordinate 9,143 of JAVFBW010112426.1, read as the reverse complement.
CATTATCGGTCAAACGAAAATAGTCCTAATTAAAGCACAAAATGGTCTGAAACTAACACAGGTGTCTTCTTTCGGTCTGTTGAAGATTCAAACGTTCAGGATGTGTTAGATCAATTAAGGTCTATGACATCTAGAACTATAACACTTAATGACGGTATCACTTATACCATAGCGACCATCTTTAATGAAAGTGCAGAAAAAACACTTCTACAGAAAAACGATAAACCAACTTTTAATAGTACAAATAAGCCATGGTTTTGGAAAAGAATGTAAAGCGGCAAGACTAAATTACCACACAACAAAAGAGAAACACTATGCTTACATGAGTGACTTAAACAGACAAATAACAAACCAAGACGAGTAAACTGCAGCGAAGAGATTGAAAAACAACAAAAGTCCTGCCCTTGACCTTATCATTAATGAATATATATTATCCACCATTCACGTTTTCCTAACAAAATAAGTTAAACTGTTTAACCTGATACTGGATAGTGTGGTGTAATAAACCCAATTTGTAGAAACAAATTTAGAAAGGGTCATTCAACTCAAGAAACCAAGCAGAAAAGGTATTGTGCATTTATATATCTGAAACAGGCATTTGATAGTGTCTGGTGGGCCGGTCTTGTAGATTAAACTTAAACTTTTAACACACTTAAGTAGTGTGTTAAAATTACCAAATAATATCAACCTTTTTTTATATGCTCAACCCTTCTCCTTTTTTTTTTGTTATTCTTCAATGATTTAGAACAACATTTATATCAAAGTACTAATGATATATCCTTGGCCAATGATTATTCGTTGGCTTGGTGTGTCTAACCCGGGGCTTCATCAAAATTCTGGAAATCTACAATCATTTACAAAAGATATAATCTATAAGCCAGCTATATTGAACCTTATCTCTCAGTTTTACCTAGTCAAATAGCCAAACCTATCACCAAGATCAGAAGAAACCACCACACGTTTGCCTAAAATGTCATTCAATGACCGGAGTGAGAAAAAAAGTTGAAGTTGACGGAAGCTGCCGCCATTTATGTATCTACATGTATGCAATGTTGTTTATTGGTAAAACCGCATTTTACACAGTCTTTTTGTTTTTTGTAAAGTATGTGAATTGTCATGAGGACAAGTATTGAACTCCAAATTATTTTCAGGTTATGGCTCAGGAAACCTCTTAACTGGGTTAGCGTTTGATTATCTCGGTGGCGCGTGGACCTTTCGCCTGCAGGCTATGGCGACAGCCGGTGTCCTCATTCTCTTTATTATTATCCAGTGTTGTTGTTTGAAATCGCCATCTCACGCAGAACACAACCTTCCAGGTATATGTCGTTATTTCATCAAAACCAATGTAGTATATCTCCCTAGCACATCATTGTACCGTTGCCATACGGGGCAAATCTATGTTGTATGCTGCTAAATAGGATTGCAATAAACTCTAAAAGAAAGGCGTTAAAAGACTCAAAAACAGCAACATATACATGATAAGAGAAGCTGCTTTTAATAAAGCCAAACTATACTTAGTTGAACTCTTGTGTCCTTATTTAGCGAAGAAGAAGAAGGTTAAACTTCCAAGTATTGTTGGAATACACCACCATCATATTAGTGAAAGATCCTTCAATCAAAAAATCTTTTATTTTCAGATGAAATGGAGATGAAAACGAATGTTTCCTTGTTAGACAGTGTACCGGGTAAAACAGAAAGGCGGACGGACATGACCTAACAGTGCTTCCAGCATTTATTCAATGAGAGGCGCATCACCCTGTGCTATAAGTTATGTCTTATATAGTACCAGTGTTGCCATGATACAAAATGTGTTTGGTTATTCCGGTTATACTCTTTCCATATATCGTAGAGTGACGGCTAATCTCGGGACAACGGAACTGAAAGTTGAAAACTATGGCCTTAGCAAATCTGTTGTTCTCAGCCTCACTCAAACTTTCTAACAGACCACCTTTAAGTCCCAAGACATTATTTATTCTTCATCAAAAATATTCCTTTGAGATTCCCTGCGTCTAAATGTAAAACTTTGTAAACGCTAAAATAATGAGGCAGTTAAATGAAAGTTGGATTTTAAATGCGGCATCTCGACATTAAATATCGAACACCCTTCCTTTCTACTTGCATAGAGAACCTGGTGGAGTGCATTTTTTAAAGTTTGTATGAGCTTTCCTTATCATATAACCTACATAGTACCCCGCAGCACCTCCCGTCACATATCGAAAACTCTTGCCAGAGTCCGTCGCGCGCAAAGCATCACGGGAAGACACCCACTCTACCCCATGACAGCAATGGGCACAACTCTTTCTATTCAGTAATGTTGTGCTGCCCATTCGCTTGCACTACATGATTAATAACAACCCTTCCTTATTTTATAATAGCAAGTGCTAGCCTAAATGCTCTAGATTCTCCTATGGCAAAATGATTCAACCTCCAACAACACCAAAAGCCTCCTCTTTCCCCTTTTGGGTCATGTAGTGTAGTGTCCCTTTAGTTCAGACATGCTGTGACTGTGTCAGTTCTGTTAGTAATGTATAGCCAGGAGGGATAACTCTTCGAATCATTATTGTGATGTGCCAGAAGCACTTTAACATAAACTATTGACGAAGTGACGTCAAAGTCAATTCATATCATGACCTGACATTCGGCTGGGTCATTTACATTCTCCATAGCCAGCCTCCATCATGCATACAATTAACGTAACCCATCAACACTTTTTTTAAACCGCTGATTCAAGACACCCATTCTCTGTACTACAATATAAGACATTCGTCCCCTTTTTCTTGTCAACGAGTCAATTTGCAGAAGCACTGCCATAACGTACAACGTGTGATATCATGTACAGAACACTGATATCCGTACCTTAGTACTCAATATTGTAAAACCCTTAATTATCACATACTAAGCAGCCACCACCAGCACCTAGTACTTAATTGCTCACAACCCTTACTTATATGTAATAGCTGCGCTCTACATATAACGCACAGAACTATTAATACTTGTTAACGCACAAGCCTTCCTTATTATGTAATGACAAATTTACCAAGCTGCTCACTTTTTACTCCTAACAAACATCTTTTTTCTGTCACCCTTACTTTTGCTGGTATTTATCAACCGGTGTTGTTTCTAGAAACATAACATCAATGACCAGAGGAAACAGACTGAAATTACGCCTAATCACGGCACTTAATGATTACTCGTCAGCTTTCTGTAGGGACTGAGAAGAAGCGATTTTATTGAAGAGGGGATGCTTTGAAAGTTTACTTAGAGGAAAGGTCATTTGGGAATGACTAACTCTGTTTTGACATTGGAGAGAGGCAATCGTATTCTCGCGAGATTTCTATAGTGAACGAGACAAAGACAACTCTCGTACGCTATGCCAGGCCATCGCGAATTAATTCCCGCAAATATTTAGGACGAGGTAAGTGCAGAACAAGATGGCTCGGGTGTATCTTAAATTCAATGTCTTGACGTAGGAAGTTAAATCGATTATATTTTAGAATGTGGAGATGGGATGCTTTGAAAGTTCACTCAAAGGGAAGATCAGCCGCCCTGTTGGAACGACTGACAATGTTTTGACAGTTGTATGTTGATTTTGAACCATGTCGTGAACCAGTTGCGAGGGAAATACTATTATAAAAACTAATGTTAAGATGAACTTTTTCACTGACACACTCTGATTCATATCTTCCTACAAGCAGTCAATTCTAAATTATAGGCAAATATCAATGTTACCAAGCTATAGTTTAATATTGTAATAATTGCCATTGTAAATGACCTGGAAGATTTTATGTATTTTATATGGTTATTTGGCTTTCGAAAGAAATATCCATCTATTCTTTCATAGTTACAACCAGAGAAGAACAAACTTATAGCCTGATATCTTTTTTCGGCTTTTACAAAAGCCTTTGATATCGTACATCATGAAACACTATGGATGGTATCATGGGTCCGTAATTGGGCATGTTCGCTATATATATTAAATACACTGTCGTCGGTGACATAAATATCTCTCTTTCAAACAATTTGTTCATGGTTCAAATGTTTTTGTTTTTTTTACCTTTTAACAAACCAAACCAATTAAATAACAAAATAACTAACGAACTTGAACCACTTTATGGCTTGTTATGCTAAAATAAGCATTCTGTTTACGTAAACAAAACAAAAGTTATAGTTGCAGTATTTTTGTTATTTTGGAATAACACTTTCTTTAAAATAACAAGAGATTGCAGGTTAAAGGTCAAAATAACGAAAACGCTGTTAAGACACAAAAATCATACCTCGCTTTCAGATTTGGGAGCTGTGTCCGTCTCCTATATCAGAGGGGTAAAGAAGGTCCGCTACCTAGATTCCAGCTGACTAGCTTTCCATTCAATAGAAGGCCAGGTGGCTGAGTGATTTATGTGGCCGGCTTTTACTGCTGGCAATTCGGAGCCTAATTCTGACAGTCGTGGGTTCGATTCACGGAGTAGAATCTCTTTAAAATATGAAAGCGTTATCTTTCTAATATCGATTATAAATTTAGTTTATCTTGAAGAAGTCTATTCTTTACAATTCTTTTTATAAGTCTGTATAATTAATTAGACGGGTCTCATTGATCAGGTACCTAACGGAGACTCCTATCGTATCCTTGAAATCCTCGAGAATGATGGAGCAGATAGTTCCGGTATATTCAAAATGCCATAGTATATGTTATTGCCTACATGTACCAATTTCGTTTATATATTAAGGTATGGATTAGTTGGTTTAGCGAACTGTATCAAATATCAAACTGTTACCAGGCGAATATTTTTTTCTAAAACTTACAGAAAAAATATTTGGCATAAAAATAAATTTTTGCTACCTCTTTATCAAATTGTTACTTCTTTTACACTATTTATGTCAACTGGTCAATGTTACATCTACGTATAAAACATTATGTAAACCCCAAAACTGTCAATCATTTTTTTCCTATTTGTCTTAGTTTTCTTGCAATATTGGGTTAAATGTAAAAAAATCCCCAAAATGAGTCAAGATAGTGAAATTTCAACTTTTTACAACTTTATCTAGAAAACGAAAAAAAGATATCAAAAATCTGAATGATCATGAAGTGTGCCAAAAAACAACAGTTCTGTAGGTATAAAAACAGCTAAGGAGTAGGCATTTTCCCAAGTAGGGTAGACCGAAAAATGAACACAGAGAAAACGGGTAAAATGTATTTCTGATCTATTTTACGACAGTTTTACCTCTTTCATTAGAGTATCCTAAACCTATTATTTGTACTTGTGATAAGTAGCTGTCACATAAGGACTACTTCTTATATCTTTGACATATGATATCAGAGTAGTATTAGTACTTGAGAAGAAATAGGCGAAACGAGGAAACTAGTACGGACGGACTGGATATTTAGACAGCAACATACACAGAGCTAAGTATTTTTTTTATGTAAACAGTTTTATTTTATGTTTTATTATGGTTAGTTATTGGTTAAGGTTTTGTAATGTCTTTGTAATGTATTTCCCCCTTTTATCATATAAACTATAGGGCTTTTATCTACGGAAATTATTTCTTATTAAAATAAATACTATTAATAGATATTTGTGTCTTTGTTTACCTTTGTGTTATTAAACTAGAAGAAATATCACGGATCTTTTTGTGTAATCTCTAGGCTAAATTGGATCTATTTGTTGCACAAAAAATTTCCACCGATTACAATAGAAAATATTTAATTTCGGATGGTAGTAGAGAATTTAATGTCACACGAGACATAGTCATACTAAGTGGAATACAGAGCGTGCTTCTATTCATCGGTTCACATTATTATGGTAAGAATTTATTCGGTTTTAATACATGCTTAAAAATGATATGTTATAGAAAATAAGTTAAATCTGAGACCTTGGCCATATTTTGAAAACAATCCCAAACATACAATTTAAATGCATAAGACAGACGCCCTATGGGATGGCAGTGACGTCACAGACTGTGTTTGGTAGTTTGGTGTTGGTTAGTCTTTCCACAATAAGGTCCAACGAAATAAATGTTATCTGTCAAGTGTCAGCGTAGAAACGCTGCTCGTAGTCCAAATAAAAGCACAAACTGGACTGAAACTAACATTCGGTTTGTTGAAAAACCAAACGTTCAGGATGGTTAAGATCAATTGGAGTCGAATTTAAATGCTTATATAATGAATTCGAATGATTTAAATTAGAAACTAACGAAGAAGAAGAATTAAAACCATCTTTTCTCAAGTTCACAGCCAAAAATAGAAGTATGAGAGTCTGGGTGCCGTCCAATTATGTAGATTTAAGTCCATAGTGTCAGTTGACGGAAGGATAATCAACTTTGAACATGTTAATTAATTAATAAATAACAAATTCCTTTTCATTACCGGATAAATTTATTTTCATATTGAGGTCAAATTTTTAGAATCGTCTGCAGCCATGCTGTGCTTAATGTAAATAGTAAAAGCATGGACAAGGTGACTCGAAATTTGATTTAATATCTATTTGAAAATATATCGCTTTAAGTAAAACTCTTGGCTGCATTGTATGTTATACACTGGTCATGTACTTTTACTTTTGAGTTATTCAGGAAGAAAATAATTCTGCTGCCAACAGTTGTGGTATCATCTATGTGAAAACAACCAGGTGTAGTATGGATTTATCTGTGAGCATAGTGAAGGCTGTATTAAGGATTTCTTTGCATAAAGGTTAGACAATGTATTCTCCATTGTGTACCAAGGTAACGATCTTGATACATCTATGCAATGTTAATATAGTATAATGATTTCACATTCAACTTTTCTCTTATGTTTTAAAAGTTTTATTTTTTGTCTTCACGGAGAGTGGTTATTAGGCTGAGGAGTAGTCGACCTAGACATCTGGATGAACATCTATACCTACCATTTTAGTGTTTAGCCAATGAACTTGAATAAATTTGTTGTAAGTGTTTGATCATAACGAAAAGTTATCCTAATATTTTAGTGAGTTTCATAGTTAATGGCTTGTTACTGTCGATATCGTGTTGTGTACATCATTGACTTAGGTAATTACACTTTTTTCAAATTGGCTTTACACAACGCTCCGTTATTAGACTATCTAGCCATTTGGTTGACGTATTGTAAATACTATTACTAGTAGAGTCGTATGCATTGGCATTTAGAGAAATTGTTGATTTGATAAACAGCTCTCCGTGAGCCGAACGAGAGTAGAGCCGAATGTTTATATACCACCCTGAAAATGGCAATTTGATATTATAAATTGCTCCAAGTCGACGTATTGTCTAGACTATGTAACAGTAGGGCCAAAATGCATTAGCATTCGCTCCTAGTGAACAAAATATTTGCACCATGCCGATTTGATTCGTTTTATGTCGTAGGTTGAAAAGCATCTATGACCGAGCTGTAGCGTTTTGATAACTGCACATGCCACCTGAGTGAAAGGACAAGAACTTATCAACTCATGGAAGCTTCACTTCCAACGATGTTTATTTCAGTTTTATCACAGAATCAACAACAAACAGAGTTCTATTAGTGTTCAAAGAACATTGAATTTACTAAGGACAATGTTTGCGTGCGTGATCTGTGTTTTCAAACATATGGAACTGTGCTTTTAATAGTATACCATGACTTATCAAATGAACTCAGCTAAATGGACAGTTTTCCCATTTCCTGAACTCCGAACTTTCAACGTTTCCAACTTTTACAAGTTTCAGGATATACATGTACCCGAGACAGAATCCATGGACCAATATATATTTAGATCTAGTTTGCAGTTTGTCATTTACAGCTCTTATTTAAGCTTAAGAAAATAACAATGTCTCTTCTATCACTACATTTCTAGATTTGTTTATTTCGGTTGAGTGGTCATGACATACTTCTCCTACAATAAAGTCATTACAGTTTTTTTGTATATATGTTTTCACTGGTAGCTATTTGGTCAACACCAGTTTGACCCCATCGAACAAGCTGATTTGTCTTTAGATGTGGCGTCGTTAGGGCATCAGTTATAGGTCACGTGCTCTACCGCATCTACACCAATGACATAATCTCATCTTCCCCTCTTATATGTTCAATGTTCAGCGATACACCACATCCTGTTCAGTAAACTTTTTCAGAAATCTCAATTTATAGCAATGGTATAAAAAAAGGTTTCTGGTTGAGTCCCTCGTGTAAATAACATTAAGGGTGATAGAGTTTGAGAATTAATAGAACTGAATGAAATCTTTGTGTTTAAACTTTTCTTTTGTTATTATGTTTCGGTCGTCGTTTGTTAGAGGTTGTATATCATTTTAAGTGAATTATTGTTGTACGCTTCCACTGAATGTAACATCGTGAAAGGGATCCATTGGTTTGCATGTACATAATTGATGCTTTTACTTGTTTACTTACGTCTTTAGTAAAAGAAAGCTTCATTACATATGGTAGCGCAAAGCCTGGTTTATTACAGTATTTTAAAAGACCGTTAAAATTTGTATTTGGAACGTGCCCATCTCTGCCAAGGTACAGAGAGATATGGGATGACAATTATATCTAGCTAACTCGAGTAGTTTGGGGTGAGAAATCTTCTCCAGATTATTTATAGGGTCAAATACTATCGAAATTTAAAAAAATAAATAGTTTTTTGACTGCGGATGGTGGCAGATTGAGACTGTTAGAGAGATAGCCAGACATTTGCTCTCATCATGTAGGTAGTTTGATTTTAAGGTTGTTTTCGACAATTCGAAACTAAAGCAGAATATGTGGCCGAAAGGTAAACACAATCTAAAGGCGAAGTTCCACTATAAAATGTGATTTCAGGCCCTCCGCCTGGCACTAGTTCTGCTAGAGTATGTACCGAATCTGACGTACTCGAGCTCGACGAGGCCCCATCGAGTCCGCAATAGAATACCTCACAAAATATGGCGCAGTCCGTTATTTGGGCAAAATTGTAGGAAATGAGTGGTCGATTTTTCGAACTGGAACAAAACGAAACTAAAAGAGATCTCGAAAACAGTTAAAGTGAACATAATAAAAAGAAACAAAAGGCATCGAGGAGTTCGGCATACAATGACAGGGAGGTGGGTCTCCCTTTGTGTCAGTCGAGCGTAGACTTCGACCTGGGATACAGTATACAGGGATAAGAAGCCCCATTGTTCTCTGCTTAAGCTGCATTAAAATCTCTTCCTCACCC
>JAVFBW010112415.1:1161-16109 GCA_034783835.1 Mopalia ciliata | reverse complement strand
TGGTAATTCACATACACTTGATAAAGACACTAGTAACTGTGTTGAAACGTCGTGAGAAATATTAAAGAAGTTTGACAGCCATAAAAATGTGTTATCACTTGTTTTGATATAGTAAAGATGGTTAAAGTTCATTTAGCTGCTTGATATTTTCTCTGTCAAGTTTCGAACCACTTGATTTTAATTACGTGTCACCTCTCCCACCAGACTACTTTCCCAAGGAAGCTGAAGGCCGTCAACAAACGAGGCATCTACATAGCCCACTTGTGCTGTTGGTGTTCACTATCTGTTGGTTGAGAACAGGTATCTCCAAACAAGAGCCCTGGAGCTAAATGACTATTTTATGTCTGTACACATTTTGATTTATTTCAGCTCCATTAAAGCTTTGTGAGCCAGTTCTATATCCCGTACACAGCACAGTGCTCATGATGAAAATGTTATCATCTATCGGCCAGGATGGTTTGTACAGAGAAATGTTTTCCAGCTTTTGTTAAACAAATATTCTGGATACTGAAATGTAAAGGATTCAATGTAGTATAGAAATATCTACGACATGCATTTGGAGCTAAATCCAAACTACGCCATTTAGTCCAAATTGTATCTTGTTAACTTTTTCTTATATTTGTAAACTTTCACCAAATTAAGAGTTCGCTCGAATTTATGTGCGATTTAATATTCTACTAGCCGTGATGTTCTCAAAAATCAAGTTACAAATTACCCGTAGAATATTACTTTCTTAGCTTGTTTTGGATACTTTTTTAAAAATCTGTCAAATTATCAATCAATCCAAAGGAATTGTGAAGGTCGAATTTTAACCTGCGTTACATAATCCTACGTATCGTCGCGAACGGTTTATGAATCAATTTAAAAGGGTTATAGTTAAAGCTAATTGTCAACCAACAGGCTTTCGCTTAAGAACTCATTGCCGGAGCACTTTTCGTCAGAGCAAAAGCTGCCAAGCAATATGCGACGGAATAATTTTGGCTTTAACAAACGTTAGAATTAAAGAAAACATTATCCCCTTTACGAAACAGTTGAGGATATGTCGTGCTCCATAAGTCTGTCCGTCTGTCACCGATTTGTTTCAGGAGCCAATCTCTTGACCCCTTGAATATTTTAAAAGCGAAATTGGTATATGCTTGAATCAGGTACTGAAGTTGTGCATTTCGATTTTTATAAGTTTTGAAAGATTATCTTTAATTTTCGGGATATAATTTTTTATGATAAGATGTGCAATACTTGGTTTTAATTAGCCAAATTCGAGAACTCTTAAATATTTTAAAACCAAATTTGGAAGGCCTATATTCCTCAATCATGTGGTGCCTTTTGGTAATTTAAGATGAGCCATACTTTGGTTTCCGGATCCTATCTCGAGAATCCTCGAAACGGTTTTATACTCCAATCGGGTATAAACATGGACCTTGTGCTATTTTAACCCATCTACAAACCGATAATTAATTTGCATATTGCTTTTTAATAGGCCAAACAATAAGATGTGCCATACTTTAATTTCATGAGCCTACCTCGAGAACAGATAAATATTTTAAACCAAATTTGTTGGGACTTTTTACTTCAATTTGGTGCAGCGTTGGTCCATGTTGCTGTTTTTATGTTTGTACATCCAATAACTAGTGTTTACCTTGCATTGTTCTAGGTAAACGGTTATGGTAAGCCATATACTCTGCTTTCTGGAGCCCTAGACCCTTTGATAATTTGTAAATGTTATGTACACTTCAATACGCTAACTTATTTGAATGGCATTTAGAAGCCGGGATGGCAACATAATAAGCAAGACTTTATGGTTTCTCAGCTTTTGGATTATTAGCTTAAAACGGTGCTTATATCTACACTGAAACGTTGCGTTTTATTAAATCCAGAAGTTGAAAGTTGCAACTTTGTAAGTAAATTAAAAAAATCTACGAATCTAAAAAATGAGCTATTTTTTTAAATTTAATTGGTAATAATATCTTTGGAATTGAGTCACGTTAACTCTTATTTGAAACCCATTTGAGAAGACCTTTAAAGTCTTGCTATTTATGTTCAATTAGGTATTTAAGTAAGGTCGTTTTCCAGCTTTTGCTTAGCTTCTATTGTGCAAAACTAATTGACTGATTTCTATTTTCTCGCCCAATGGTTAACATGTGTTATTTCCTGATCTTTTCTGATGTTACCTTCAGAACGTTTCAATAGTTTTAAACCAACACTCATAAAAAAAACTTTAATCAGGTTTTAGGTGGCGAACCCAATCACTGGGATCGTTCCTATACAAATTTCAAATTAATGAGGAACTGTTCACAAGTTCAAGGAATATTCTACTCGATCAATTAATTTATTGAGTCTTATCTTTATTGCACTTCGAGAAATAAACCATGAAAATTGCAGTCTATTTATTCTGTTGACATTTAATCATTTTGCAATATGTTTAGAAATAATAAGTGGATTTTCACCACATTCACATATATATTATCCTGAGCATTGAAGCTTTCCACAAATATAATTCATGTATACAGTACAGATTTGTATTTTTCTTCATAAGAGACTAAATACAATGGGTGTTCTGAAATACGATTGAGGGGTACAGCAAGACCTTAAATGTAGTACTTCAGTGTATATTGCATTGCACCAAACACGGGTATAGTGAAATTGACCAAGTGAATTGATTTCAACAAGTCAGACAAAATGAGTTGACACCTTAAATACAACAAAATAGCCATGTTTCAAACTGTCGAGCTACAGCATCCTCATCCTCTAACACAAACCGACTCAAACGTATTCAAGATTTCTTTTAAATGATAATAAAAACAAGCTAGAAGGTCCACCACTATAGGCTTTTTTTGAAAATATATGCTCATAATCCCAGTCATATCTCCTTTCACTACTTTTCTTTGAGAACTATTTTTTCTTCAAAGAATCAAAGAGTAAAAGTTATGCTGTTGATCACCATTTTGGTGCGATATGCAATGTCCGCCATATTTGTTGTGAAACCTAGTGAAATACAACCACATCTATAGTATTAACAGAAAAAGCGAAGTATGGAGTTAATATCTGAATTTGAGTGATGGCCATTTTTGATGGTGGAATTAAATCAAGTGCAACCCCATCAGTTTCTTAACAAGAGGAATCTACATACCAAGTTAGAAGTTAATCGGCATTTCTAAGCCCCTCCCCCCCCCCCTCCCCCCTTATTATAGTAGCTGGGGACAATAAAAGCTTTATTTATTGAGGGTACAATGTGGTAAAATGTAATCTAATCGTTATAAAAAGCCATTCTAGTTTTTCGATGAAGGATTTGCTTATGCTTTCTAAGCACAGGTAGTAACTGTGACACAACATTACATATATTTGATATTTGGCTCTGTCGGGTGAGATTATTGTCACTGTTAAGACCATGTAGCTTTGTTTCCTTCACACATTCAATGGCATCACCATTAATTGTAATACTAAGACCAAGATGACAACTATTTTTGAGTTTGTGACGCGTACCAATTAGCATTGCTTTCGTTTTATTTGAGTTCATAGTCATCCTGGTATTGTTACACCAGTGACTTATTTTGTCACTTCATTTATAGACTCGGATGATTTGTATAAGGTTGTATCATCAGCATAGAATTCAACATCACAATCTATGGTGTGCAACACAAAATCATTTATAAATACAATAAATAATAGAGGACCAAGGATTGATCCTTGTTGAACACCACTGAAAAAAGTGTCCTTATCTGATAGCCTATTTTGTATAAATGCTTGCTGTGTTCGAGATAATTAGATCAAACGCCCTTTGAAGTGTATCATAACGCTACCAACAATTTTATCATTATTTAGGGCATGTACCCAATTTTCAGTCAATTTTGTTAGAAGCGTTATACAGGAATGTTTTTTTTTTATGAAAGCCTGATTGATTAGTACATAACAAGTTATTGTTTGAGAGTAATTCGTAAAAGGAGTCATGGATTTTGTCTTTCAAGTCGTACAACCTTTGATAAATTATGATTTAATTTCCCTCAGGCGTCGGAATATTGAAGGGTTCACACAGTCCCATTCTGGCATCTGCAAGATTACAGCTGATCCGGGAATTTGACCCCAGAATTTGACCTTCTCGTCTCGTGGGTTTCATTATTTCAACCATTTATGGTACCTATTTACAGATGTAGTAAGTTGCCATCATATATGCAACACCCTTTACGCCAATCATTGTATAAAATTTAGCAGGATAATGGTTGAGACATTATTCATTTCCCTGTCCATGGCGTCACGCTACTAACACTCATTGGTGTTATGTATTAGTACATGTGTGAACTGTTAAAGGTTTAAACAATCGACTCTATAGGTCCCGTCGGGGGCGTAGGCACCTTTTTGGATAGGAAAGATATTTGATTTGTCAATATTTGTGGAGCTTTTCTGTTTAGTAATAAAGGTACCTAGACAATGGCCCCGGGGATAAATTTGATTGTAGTTTAAGATTAACCATTGTTTAAGATCCAATTATAAAATGGATATAGCTCGATTAGAAACTTAGAGAGCGTAATTCAACACAAGAAATGCTGCCCGTTTAACCTATATGCATTTTATTTCAGAACGTACAATCGCTTTAATTAATTATTCTGTAACTTTCGGTGCAAGCGTAACTTAAAGTTGACACCACTAAGTTCGCGACCAATCAATTGGTTAGAACACTTTTTTTTTTACTATTACAGGCCTTCCATTCACAAAGCAGTGTTTCTTGCTCATAATATAATGATACGTTATAACTCTTGAATTGGAGTGTCCCTTGTATTGGCTGTATTCGCGAACTCAACATGCACAGTCGTATCTATCTATATATAGATTTTAACCGAAAGTTGATCGTGTACATCTACCTCTGTATATCCCAATTCCACGTAGAGATGCGCCCATATATATATTCCACGTGGTAACACTTAACTAGATTTGTTGGTAAGAAAAGAATAAAGAATTTAGTGAAGAAAGCTGAAGATAAGATTATATTTGGAACTTATATGAGGACCATCTTTATAGCGTGTCCAAATGCGGTGAATTAAATCCATTAAGCCATGAGGTGAGATAGGGAAGGGCGTGTCGACTGTGAATCAGTGATGTAATGGTTATGAAAGACTCATCATTGCAACACCTGGGTCATATGGTTGTAATATTTTAATCCTTTGGCATCACCGAGGCTCTGGGTGAACACGGGGATGCTTGTTAAAGCTAGCGTTGAAACCCCCAGCGGGACCTCACTGACACAGCCTCCAAGGTTCTTCTCGAACGGCGTATCAAATTTCTGCTTTCCACATGTTTTCTCCTTAAAAGTCTCTTCGCGATCTTCTCCCAAGTGTGAGTGTTCCCTCTAGTATCTTCAGCTGCTAGATAGACTACTCCGAATTCTACTCTGACTTTAAATTGAAATATATACTAAACTATTTACTACCAGTCTTCTTCTAAAATTTCTTTTAATAACTGAATATGGACACTTTCATGCTGAAGGCAGAGGGTTGCCAGTCCTTAACAATTGCTTAACCAATTAAACTAAATCATGATCACAAACACACAAAATTCGTACGTTCCACATTCTCATCGTATTAAGGTATTGAAACTTTCAAACCAATTATAATGGATATAGACAGCCAGTATGAACAAGTTTAGAGACACAAAAAGTATTCATTAATGAACAGTGTAAATAAAGGTTGGTTATTTATGTAGACTTGTCGCTAGTCCACCGCCACCCCCCTCTTCCCCGCCCCCACTCCCGTCATGTTCCCCCATCGGTAATACCTGCATCCCTACCACCGCCCCAAGATTATTCTCTTCACTTTGCCCATCAAGTCCAATCTAAAGAGGATGTCAAAGCCTCGAGGGAAACCAGCGATAGATCCGTTCTACGGTTTCTTATAGGCCGGAATCACTAAGTCAGATAGACATTTTTATAAACTCTGCGCCTGTGCGTATACAATCTGATAGCCCGAGTCTCCAAATGGACACTGTTTATACTAACAGCATAAACAGTACATGCGTTAATGGACGACTGGCAAATTCACAGATTTCCCTTGAAACAAACATGATTACAACCTAAACACATACGATATAGAAAAGCCCATATAAAACTATATAAGTGCTAAGTATACAACATTTTAGGATAAAATAAAATATAATTTAAAAAAAACGTTATACGGTAGACCTATTAGATGAGGACGACACTTTACCAATTTCAAATTATCTTGATCACTGAGTCTGAATTCTTTCTTTAAACAGTACCTCTCCTTTACTTTGACATAAGACTAGAGCTAAAGACAGTGTAAATGAGACGCATTTGAAACAAATTCGGTTATATTTACTGGCATGATTCCATACCCGCTTAGTGGTTTTACAGACAACTGGGGCCACAGAAACTCGCCCTGTACAAGGCATATACTATTTCGACGCTAGTCAAACATACGAATTTAAAAAACAACTTATTTTGGGCTGAAGAACTTAACTTTAGCTTGCATTTTCTCAATAAAAATATATCTAGTCGATGGTAAAGTTGGTGTCGGAGCTGGAGACTGATAAATTTGCCGCATATGTGGAAACCTAAGACCGCTAACACTACAATTCCTCTTGGCCATCGTATGTTGGAAAGCATAAAGCCGTAATGCATTAATCGGAGATCCACGATGCTGTTAAGTATTTACTATAGCTGATGTAGGCTTCAGCAAGCTTGCCGTGGGAAGGCCTAAAATCAGCGGCAGTTTTCTGATAAAGGAGGATTTCATTATAAACTTGTTCAAGTTAATATATTTGAAGTCCACGATGTCCTTAATGTTGATGCATGGCACGGACCGAGAATTTCACAGACGGGTGGGTATATGTTCTTCATCATCGCAACAGCCGGATTGAGGCAAATCTTTTCACCTGAAGGTCAAACTTTACACTGGGACAAAAGTAGATAAACATGGAGAGCTTAATCATTCTGTTTTAGCGCACCATAAAGTGTCTGGATGCGTTGGCAACTATTAAATTACAACCGTCTTGTGTTTATCTAGCTGCTCTTGTCATTTGCAAGTTGATACCTGTTTTTTTTTAATTACTCATTGGAGTAGATACCTCTTAGCTACCTCCAGTCACCATATCGCAAATTCATCAAAAGTAATTATTTCGGGTCAGACAAATGTTAATTTACCGTTTCCAGAATATTGAAATGTAAAATGATTAAATTTCTCCATCGACTAACGTATTTGCACCAACTCAGTGGTGTAGCTGGTAGAAACAGTAGCCAAAATAAAATGAGCAAGAATCGTTTCATTTGAAAACTTCGAAATAAAATCCAAAAATTATTTTACAGCTTCTTAGAAACACAGGATATGATTTGGATATACATTTTCAGAAGATGTCTAATATTAAAATATAATACATAATTGACAAATAATAGTCCCTGTCAGTTTGACAAGAGTCAGTCACCCACAATTTCGCGCGTGGTAGATGTAAACCACGCGGGATTGTGCACTCTCCTGTCCAATTCAATGCACTTAATACATATGACCAGTATATATGTTAGGTTTGTGACAAGGGTATTTATAGATTCATGAACCTCAATTTATATAGTCGAATACCAGAATAAAAGCCAGAGCGCATGCTCTGTGGGAGATTCTCTATACCTATGTTGGGTGACGTCATGGTCAATTTATTTCGAGACGGGGGAAGCTGTAGCTTATATATTCTCAGTAGGTAGCAGTTTGGCAAGGGGGGATTTAGGAAGAGCCTAGAACTGTCAGAATTTAGAGGAGCTGTTGAGCCTTTACATGTAGCAGTGTAGTTACTCTCAGTCCATCGAGTAAACCGAGGTGAAGGAACTTAGAAGTTGGGCCGGTCCCGAAGCCACGAGATAACATTCTATCAACTTGAGTCTCTCTCTTCCATTTGAGACCCAAGTGGGACAATTGTTCTTTGATTTCCACAAAAAGGGAATATAACTGTCATTTTTTTACCTTTCGTTTGGAACTAACCAAGCTTTTGCAACAAGATGTCTGGAAGGGTATGTATAATTCTAAAACGTAATAACACTGTTGTCGCTGTAGGATTTTCTCTCTATATATATATGATACAAATGTAGAGCGAAACATTTGCTTGCCTCTACCGGGATTCGAACCCGAGACTTTTTACATAGAACCAAAAACCAATTTTCGAAATATATAGATAATGGAAATTAACTTTTTAATAAATCAAAGAGAGCGGTAGATATTGAATCTGAAAATATAATCTGTATTTTTTTATTTGGTTAAAATAAGTTAAACTGGTTATTATACTGATTATTTATAACGCACAGTAGCCAACTTATTGAGTAAAACTACGGCTGAAGCTAAATGGCATAATGAAAAGTCGATTCCATTTGAATCACGTGACTTGCACGATTTTGACTGGTTGATTTCTTGTCAGAACTGGTACCCATATTTGCTTACCAAGAGCTGAACAACAGCTGAAAAGCCAAATAAAGCTTTTGATTTAAACTTTATCTTAATTACACTGCTTTTGGTTTGAAATTGTGAAAACAAATGTATAATTTATCTAAAAGTAACAACCATTCCCAAGGTAAGCAGTATCTAAAAGCGATGCGCTGAAAAGCTATTTCTATGCAACGCCAAAAGGGCATCTGGAGCCGGCCGGCATACAGAGTATCCTCTTACAGTTTCCCTCTTCTGGTGTATATATAGATCACCTAGACCTTACAGAGCTGGGCTAACGCGCTCCGCTATGCTGCTACGGTAGTCTTCAAGTTTAACTGGTCATATTAATCACTATGTCTATTTATACCCAAAAGAATGTGGCAAAAATGCCCTTTTTGTCCCATTATTTGGAGTGTGTCTCCATATAGTTTTCTTTTGCTAATGGCGATATCTTTCAAATATTAGAAATTTTGGTGGTGATGAAATTGTATAGAAACTTTCCATCAGGAATCATATTGGGGAAAACTAAGTTTTATCTGTGTATTTTACGTTTCTATTACTCCAATTACATCAAGTCTGTTATAGAATTTAACCATAGGACAAACACTGTTTGTTTACGTCATGCATTATCTAGTTAGGCTAGAATAAGATAGTTGTTAATAGGTCAAACGCTCTATGGCATAACGAGTGGTCCCAATTGCTCTGTGCATTTAGTTACCCTGATGGCAACAATGTAACCATGGTCTGGACCATATTGATGTCCCCATAATGCGGCAAATGTTTTGGGGTTTTTTTTTTGGCACTTGACAATGATAGAATGATATATCAAATTTGCTACTGAATCAGATTTTATGGTAAAATCACACCAAAGATGCAAACTTCTTAGTTACAAAAGTAATTCCCCTATTTAAATCGGAGCTGCCTTTAAAGCGATATAAGCCTCCTGTTACCTTTCAATTCACATAAAGGGATTTTTAGGTGGGGTGCTTTAGTGGTGTAGATCACTGTCTGGGGCGAAGGTAGTTGTGAAGTAAATGCCAATTGAATGTTAAATGTACTCTGGGAAATATTCGAATACGGTCAGCTTGTTTTGCCTTGGTGTAAGTCATCTCTCTGTAGATAAGACGGTAGCTGTATGTGGCTGATGAGTCACTATGGATGATGGTTGGAATTCTCTCCCTTATCTGTTAAGAACAACAGTCTTTCACATCTTGAAAACACATACAAACGTACACACACACACACACTCGATCACTTCAGGAGCAGAACTTAATCATCATGACCAAATTTACCCACACCGAAATTCCAAATGACCAAATTTGTCTACATAATACTGCAAGTGGAAACAGACAACTCGTCCAAATAAAGATTAATTTAATCAAAATAAACAAATAAAATAGGCTGTAGTGAAACTTAAAAAATGACTGCACTATAGAAAAGCGAAAAAAAAAAATATTATAATTTATTTCGCTTCGTCGTAGTTCTCGTCCAAATAAAGATTAATTTAATCAAAATAAACAAATAAAATAGGCTTTAGTGAAACTTAAAAAATGACTGCACTATAGAAAAGCGAAAAAAAAAAAAAATTATAATTTATTTCGCTTCGTCGTAGTTCTATGTGTCTGCTTTAAAGATACTCTTTAATTCTCTTATTCTAAAACTTGCAGAAAAAAATATTTTGCATAAAAGTACATTTTTGCTACCTCTTTTTCAAATTGATACATCTTTTACACTATTTACGTCACCTGTTCAATCTTACATCAACGTATAATACATTATGTGAACCCAAAAACGTCATTGAGTTTTTTCCTTTTTGTCTTAGTTTTCTTGCAATATTGGATTAAAGGTCACAAATCCCCAAAATGAGTCAAAATAATAAAATTTCAACTTCTTATAACTTTATCCAAGAAGCGAAAAAAGATATTGAAAATCTGAATTCAATCTAGTTTTTTCACAATTTGTTGATAATATCGAATTGAGGTCATTCTATGTATGTTTCGCAAATAATAATGCATACATATTGTGACAGATACTCGTTTTTCTATTAAATTGACAATAACTGACAGTGTCAAATGCTAGTTGAATTCCATTCAAGCTGTGATCAATCTCTGAACAAGCTAACACCAATCAACCACATGCGGCGTCAGTGAATAAGTGCTCAACATACAATACACGGAAACCGGTGATACGCTTTGGTCAGACAGTTAATCCTCTCCAGGCAGCTACCTGTATTTAATTGATTGTCAAAACACCCTGTTGTAAATAATGTAGTTAAGTTTTATCATCAAAGTTAACCGTCTTCAAATTCAATTTTTTTTATCGGGTCTGCTCTGGGATAAAGATCACACTCTTAACTTTTGGAATATGCAATAATAAAAAAATCGCAAATTTTGAGCCAAGGGGGGGTAGAGTATCCTTAATTCCGGGAAGATTGATTTCATTAGTCATTGCTGGAGGTTAATTTTACGTTGACATGTAAACTTTCTTCAAGACTGAACAACTTTTATCCCGTTGTGTTTATGGCAGCAAATTACATATATTAAACAAATAATCCTTCAAATGAGTGTTCAACACTTACGAACGATAATATGGTGTCAGGCATCGGCTTCAATTTATTTCGGATACATACAGGGACCGTGTATCTTTGAGTTAGGAAATATAGCATCTAAACTAGTGAGTCACACGCGAGAGTGGTGTGGACCAAAATGGCCAAGATACTATGATGACACTATCATGGGATAACATGAAAGTGTCATTTATTTTGAACATATATATAAACAAAGATTGAACAAGTGCATCATTGTTTTCATAGATATATAATCAAGTCTTGTCTGAAACTCCAAACAATTACCGTAAATATCATATCTCCATGCCACGTCGCAGTTTCATAGAGCAACTTATTTATTTTAATAGTACATTGGCAGTTTATACTGAATCAATCATATGTTCAACTGCATGTGTATTGTTTTTTTTTTATGATTATCGTTTTGTTTTCTTTTCATTATTATTATTTATTGAAGGAGTAGGGAGTGTGAATTCTTAAATCAACTTACCAGTTTGATACTGATGATGATAAATCAAATACAGACCTGTAACCTTAAAGAAAATAACCGCGAAAAAATCGGTTTGCATTTTATGAAGAACCTTTTTTGTTCTGTCCATATTGTGGTGCCCCGGTCAACCGGAGTTTCCCCGGTGGAATTGCTGTTTGTATATAATTATGTCACATTTACATGCAGAGAAAGAACATGCTGCTTGTCTCCACATTAATTTTTAAAAATTACTGACACTGGTACAGGGATATCGATTAACTTAAATACGTAGCAAGCAAGATATCCGGTAGCAATCAAGAATAAATCAACCTGCAAACTGGTATGTTAAAGTAAATAGAAATTAACCAATGAATATATGCCTTAAAGAGAATGCAAGCAAAGTTTTAATTTCTCTAAAATAAAAATAAACAGCTGCTAAATGAATCAGAGTAATAAGTTGTGTGATTCAAACGGTAGTTTCGATTCAACTTTTAGGCCCTATAGTTTTTTTTCTCTTGTATGCTTAAATGCCGGAGAGGAGAAGGCATTTTAGGAACATTGTTTTGATATTCCTGTATAAATGGCCCAGCAAAACAGGTGCTAGGTTGGTCATAGAAATGCATGTTTTCTTTTCTAGACTTTTTATAAGGTTCGCAATTGAAACATTAATCTTTGATACAACGCATTCGATTAATTATAACCGATGAATCTCCTTAAGTTCTTATAACTTTCTTAAGTATTTCAAAGGTGTTATTTGGAGGATAATGCATAGAAGTAGCACAGGGAAACAAGTATCTGCCTCCATCTGTTTTCGAATCCACCTTCCCTATTAGTCCATAATCAAACACACACATTGGTATACGTGAAGACCGAGACTGCATGGGAGACGCTGTTCAGAATATGTCAAAATCACCAAATCGGCACAGTCAGTCTGGATACCGCGATTTAAAAGGTTTTAAGTTCTCATGTAATTCAAAAATGGTTGACGGTGAAATGTACAATAATCGTATCGACATTGCACAAACTTATTTGACTCCACTGGAACCTCTCAACAAGGAACTATATCTACCTTTAATGTAACCTGAGCCGCAAACCACAGAGGTCCCAAATATAGAGGGTTAAATTTTTGCCAAGCACAAGCCTGGCACACTACCAGTTCAAGTCAGCTGCTAGTGCAGTGGAAGCTGTAAGCTAAATTTGAAGAACCTATAACAAAACGGGATGCGCAGAAGAAGCTCCCCTAAATGCCAGTTCTGTTGCTTATTTCGATTCTAAGTCTTCTTGACATAGGCCGAAGTAATAGCATACAGCTGTTATTCAACCCGGTTGTTTTCCTGATATTTGGCTCACGGGGTATTTTGCCTACATTCTTCCAGTGCCTTTACAACGTGGCTCGCATATCGTCTCTATTCCTATGCCAAATAACAATACTAACAACGTATCACTTCTCTTCATTGCCATGTCGATTGGAACTGTTCCCCATTAACTTTATGTTACATGTATGGTCATCTTTGTGTTCAAGTTTATAGTCACTGATAAGCTTGTCAAATACAGATAAACGCAAGCACGTGATCAATTGAAATTAGATATTTGGTAAATATAGTGCCAACAAAACAACAACTATACTAGGTCGAGTGATTGATTGGCGTTTTACGACGTGCTTACGGGTATTTCACTTGTATGATGATGACATATTTCAACAATACTTGACACTAGCACGGCCAAAATGTAAAGCGTGTCCATAAGGTTGAAAAGTTAATTAATTATCCAGTGTTACATATGTAAGAAAAGAGAAAATTTGCTTCGATAATTTGATAGTTATGCTAGCACGATGCTTAAATGTATTGTTGTTATAGCTATTGTAGATTTTAGACATAGTAAATTAATCGAGTATGCATAGAACACAGAAATAGAACAAATTCCCAAATCTTTTAAATTTTTATTTTATTCTGGCCTGGTTACCGCGAACCAAGAGCACCATATTAATAGCAGTGTGTGACTCTGTCTGGAATTGACGATATATCGCAGTTTTATTTTGAATTATTTCATTTCGAATTTTGCTTAATGTTGCCTGACATATTTGTTACATGGGTTGTTTCATCAGTTAATGTTAAATACTATGTTTCCATAGGATTACGCTTGAAACTCGCCCACGTTATGGCCCTACAGTTACTATATAGTACAACACCTTTAAGAGACACGCTGTCTTTCAGTTTAAGTGTCAGATTTGTCCTTTTTACAATAAATATTAATGAAAGAAATTTATAATAACTTTTGTTAATGGATTTTTGCTCATTTGTAGACAGTTGTCCGGTATGATAGTGGCGCTGAACGGGAAGTCCGTGATTGGATCAAGGCATTGATTGGAGAAGAAATCGGCTCTGGTGCGTTAGAGGTGGAGAAGAACCTGCGTAATGGCGTCATCCTTGTTAAGTACGTGTTCCCTCAAACTTTAATCCGGTTACTAATGACTGGTCAGTGACTATATAACAACCAGACCGAACGCCGAGATAAGAAATATATACAAATTTAAAACAAGTCAAAGCCAAGTACAAACTTTTTAATTGCTGTTATCCTTGACTTTACAAGTCAGCGGTGGTGCAAAAAATACGTTACAGTTATACCAATTCGATGTTTTTAAGATACAGATATAATTTAGTAAATGACACAGACACGTTGTCACTTCGATCTGTATCAACTATTATTAAGTTAACCCATTGTTCACTTTAACAGATGTTTACAGAAGGTGTTTGGGGGCACTCCAAATTTACCACCCCAAGCTAGACGTGTGAAGTTGAAATACAACACATTGGCTGCACCATTCAAACAGGTGAGAGGCACACATACGGCCATAAAAGCGTTAGCCATATTTTATACATGTTTATATATATTGTGAGAGTTCTATATATTTTGAATAAAAGAAAGGAGAAAAATCCACTTTCCTCCAGCGACAAAGGCTTACGCCAGAATAAATGTATAGATATAATTTAAATATGTATATAGGCCTATAGTAATATAAGGAATAGGACAGATAAAGCTGTTTTGCAAAACGGATTTAACAAGTTAAAGCCATTTTCCCTAAGAGGGAGAAATTTTTATCTACGTTGTTTTGCATTTTTAAAAAAAAATATAATGATAGGTTATCCATTTATAATAATTAAAGCAATATTAATAACATGTAGTATTGCACATTCTAAGGTATACACTGATATTGTTTATTTCAGATGGAAAACATTCAAATCTTCCTGAAGGGAGCCGAAGCCTATGGCGTTCCAAACAACTCACTTTTCCAAACGGTAGACCTGTTTGAGGGTAGAAACATGGCGATGGTTGTTTCTACAATCCTCCAAGTAGGAAGTGAGGCAAGTACATTGTAGTTCAAGAGACTTTTTAATACAAATTCCATTCTGCTTCTGATCAGGCTTTTCATTAATAACAGTTTTGCCTGTTTTGTTTTGTGTCTTTTTTATTGTGTGTGTGTGGGGGGGGGGGGGGGGGGGGGCAAAAA
>JAVFBW010112414.1:0-25941 GCA_034783835.1 Mopalia ciliata | reverse complement strand
CAGGGCAACAGAAAGCAACCTCTTTTCTCGCCTCTTACGATCGACTGAGGAAGTCAAGGGAGTATTCTGCAGGGCCATGGCCCACCTGCTTCCTCACGGGCAGCCATATTAGCAGATAAAGAGTTGATGTGTAGTTAGGAATGTATGGTAATGCCATTTTAAAAGGAGCGTACATGGACACAGTAACAGACATACAAATTTAAGAGGTTTGCTCCATTGAAGAATGAATGTTCCTCAACTGCTTAGAAAAGTAGTATACAAGTAAAACTATATTTGAAGTTAACTATCAAATAAAGCTGCCGTAATAATTATTTGGTCTATAAAACACAGCATACCTTTGTGAATAGAAGTCCATTTGGGTATTTCACCTATGTGACCTTGAGGTCAACAAAGGGACTTAACCCAGTGAGATGTATATTGAAGGAATATCAGAAGAGCAATATGCTACCCACTGAAGTACAATTATAAGGAACATAAACACATCCAGGATAATTATCTTACTCAGAAGACCTTGTGAACAATGCTCATTTTAATCCTGTATTTGGACTACCAATTTAGTTTGGCAAATTATTGCCACATGACAGAAAGTACATGTAGTCCATACAAGATAATAAGTCAGAACCCTAACATAACCGGTCTGACTTGTATATAGGACAACTGAATACAAACATGTAATTAACGATTTTGTTAACCCTTAAAATTACCTATGGAGAACATGGTCATTTTGATGCCACGGTTTCCATAAAAGATTTAGTTCATTGTATATTTATTCAATAGCCCATAGCTTATGTCTGCCTTTGTAGTCCTTGCCCAGGTATATAATATTGTAAAATAAAGTTTGATTAAAATTACAAGGTAATTTGTCCTACGGCAGTTGATATCTGAAGAGATTTCTTTCTTTTTGTATAGGCTTCTTGACTGGCACGGAATTCTAACGACCTGCTGATAGAGAAAGGGTAACCACTTTCTTTAAGGAACCGTTCCAGGTATGAACGTGACGCTTTGAAAGATTCTGGGTCGTAGTCTCTTCCTGCTGGTGTTTTTGTTGTCGCGAAAAACATAGACAAGTAGGCATCAAGCTGTAAAGGCATTATATCCTCAACATTTGATCCCACGGCATCTGTTTGAGCATCCAGCCATGATTCAAAACTCTTCACGGAACTGACAAGGTTTCGTACAGTGGACTTTGGCTTTGCTTCTACATCCATGATACGCCCACGGATAGTCTTGGAATGGTTCTCTCGAATAGTAAAATGTCCCTGTCCTCCACAACGTTTGACCTCACTAAGTCGTAAATTGGTGTCCAACATCATCATCATCGGATTGCTTTGTTCAGAACGCCTGGGGTCAGTCAAACCAAATACTGGCAAAACAAAACGGAGAAACGTCTGAATGTCCCAGTAGCCTAAAGTTATAATTAAAAAGTTTTCTGCTTATATGCAAACGTTTGTTCTTCAGACTGAGATTTAATGTCACGCTCCACCCACAATGACGGCCTATTGGCCCACTATTTAAGCTAAACCACCAATAATAAGGCCAATGGGAAAGATGCCCACCAATGACAAGACTCAAACCAGAGGCTTCACAACCAATCAGCTTTCTGTTTCCCATTAGCTCTGTTTGTTTGTTTGATTGGTGTTTAATGTCTTACTTAAGGGTATTTCACTTATATGACAATGGATTGTCCACTTCACAGTGTACATAGCCTTATTACGGTGGAAAACTTGGAGGAAATGTTATAAAAACCACCCCGGCGATTACCAGAGACACAACATGTGACTCCCTCTAATACCTGATGGTCGACAGGCGGACTCAATCCAGAATGGCAAATCAAAGCAGGCTCAGTTTAGGAAGCGTACTCGCTACGCCTAAGCCACGGCCACCGGCTTCCCAATTAGCTCTGAGACTAACAGGTTAACAGATAAGAGAATAGCTAGACACATGCCAATCTTGTTTAATAAAATAAAGTATATTCCGCAAAAAGAAACAGGTACAAACTGTCAGTGGCAGTGCTGCTTTGTAGTTCAATAAATCAGTTTAAAATTAATTTCTTTTTCTGTAACATGTAGGCATTAATGCTTGTTTGCCTCGCTCAATGTTTAATTTACAATGTGTATACTCATTTCCCTGGCCTGATGTTATGTTTAGTTTTTGGGTACAACAGACTGCAAGTTAATATAACTCGCTATCCATTGAAGTGTGTTACAGGGAAAGCTTGACGTTGGTCTTTAGTTAAAAAGGTAAATGATTTAGCTTTTGAAGTACATTTGCATCAACTCCGGTAAAAACTGTATTGGATTATAGGAATTACCTCCCTTTATAAGGAATCCAATATTGTACAATGGCTTTGTTTAATTCGGGGTTTAGAGTTGTTCAATGGTATTTCACTCATAAAACAACAGATCGTGCATTTTGTGCTATTTCTTGCCTATATACTGTGGAAAACTGGTAATTTCATTTTGAGAATTTTCAGTTGCTTTTCCCATTATTTACGTCTTCATGGATTTTGAATTGAGTATTTTTATATTTACTTTTTTTTGTTGGATTTCAGATATTTGTTTGAATTGTTGGCATACATTGTAGTTAAAAAATATTTTCTCTATAATTATTCACAACCAGACAGTTTTCACACAAAACACTTTATTATCACCACATAAGATATAATCAGTTGTACACTGTACTTTCAATGTTTAAATGCAACAAACAGATTTTTTATTAAATACTTACAAGTACATGTCATGTTCCCTCAATTACAGGAGATTGTTTTCAATACAGCTTATACAATGTTCAGGTATCAGTAGAGTATGATAATGGAACATTAACCAATCGCATTCGATCAGGATATCTCATTCTCATAATTGCTTTTTGATTAAACTACTAAGTGAGATTTCCATTTAATACATGGATATACAGCTTTCTGACGCTGAGCATTTAATTAAAATTTTAAGTATACAAATTGACAGCCTTCTTTCTAATAAACTAAAAAATCAATCTTACAATTTACAGACCCAGAAATGTATACTAAGGAAAACATAACCTTGACACACATATAGCACAATCTTTGGGGAATTACTACAAAAAACAAACCTTCATTGGAAGTAAAATGTAAACTCAATTTGTGTGCAGCAAAAGAGTGGTCATAACAAAAATCGATGCAATTTGTGGGCTTTTTCCATGTATATGTTTTGTAGTTTACTCATTTGTTGATTGGTGTTTAACAAACACTGTGTTGAAGGGTATTTCACTTATTTGACGATGGTGTAATTCCAAAAGTGTGAACAGCCATACAAACACTATGTGAAGTGTTATAAATACAAACACTACAGTATGTAGGAAAATTCATGTTCCTCCAGGGCTGGGAACTATATTACAGTTACACTGTACTTACTGCCTGCGAAGTTAACTAACAGGCTTGCTAAATTGCATTGTCTCAAGAAGCTGAAGAATTTCTGCTTTCTTTTTCCCTTTAGAAAGATCCTTTAGGGAGTTTCGCCGAGAACGAAAACTTTCTTGACACGAGCGAAACTCAATCGACTTACTGAGAGAACAGGGATAATCGGACTCCTTTAAAAACCTATCAAGGTAGGAACGAAAGCCAGTGAAGGAGTCTGGGTCATAGTCTGTGCCGTCAGGTTTTTTAAGAATGATGAAAAAAGTGGATAAGTACTGATCAAGTTCAGCAGGAGGGATTGTCTCAATAGATCGATCATCATTGTGTAACTCCTGTAACCAGCGTTCAAAAGTACCTACAGAGTTGGCCATATTCCGGATAGTCGAGGCCGATTTTTCTTTCGTAAATTTTATCCTGGATTGCACATGCTTATTAAAAGCTTTCTTTTCAGCAGCCGACGAGAGTGGCATAAATGCATGATCTGGGGGAATGGTACCCGGTCCAGTGGAACGGTCAGCACTTGGACTTTGAGGGGAGCTCTCAGACTTTACGGTCAAACACCGTCCTCCTGCGAGGGGAGCCTCTGGAAGAGGTAACAAAAAAATTTCTATTCAAAATACGGAGAAAGATTTGTGAATAAATAGGCAAAACACAAGCCTATATTTAAACCATGCCAAATAACTAGCTAACTCTTTGAACTAGAAATTTCTCTCATAAGAAAAATTAAATAATTATTATAAAGTAACATAAATAGTGTTGTAATTTTATGGAACAGTGATCTAGGATGCACAAGTTGTTGTGGAATGAAAATAATTATTTGTGATAATGTATGACTAATAAAAGAGTTATTACGCAGAAATAACTCAACTGTTAAAATCCATATACCTTACTTAGTTTTCCATTTTACATCGACATAAGAAGTTTCAATCAATCCTTAAAACAGGATTTTTAACGTATACATTTTCAAATACCATGCTTGCTTGATTGAGAAGAAAAAAAAAAAAGGGACATAGAATAAAACAATACTTTTGAAGGATCATTTTTTAAAAATAAATTAGAATACCGAAGAGACACAGGAATGTCTAAGCATACCTCATTAATATTTTGAGATAGATGAATGTGTTTAAAACTGGCAATAATGATAGAGAGTCCTGATGCAGGATGGATCAATACAGTTCTCACAATCAGTTTTGTTATAATTGTCAATCAAAATAGGAGCTTGTCAGATAAATCATGGGACAATCAAATGAAGATCAATGGTTGCCATGGTAACCGAGTGAAGTAAGGGAGAATCGATCGATCGCAGAGAACAAAGAGCCTGCAGGCTTTTTGCCATGGAGTTGGCAGGCTAGTCTTAATAATACGCTTGATTGATCGATTGACTAGCGCGTCAGGCAAGTTCATGTGTAGCTTACCAGATGGTTGAAAGTACAATAATTACATGTAGCATTGTCCCTTGGCCAGCATACCACGACTGTCCAGGCATAAAGGGAACAAAGCCCTTAGCCACAGCCATGTACACAAACACTCAAAATGGCAGACGGGTAGACTGAAAATAGTCAGAGATGAGCAGTCTCCTCGTGATAAAATCAACTGCTAATCCATACAACATTTTCAACCTAGAGTATATAAGATAAATGCACTGGGCACTAATTGTTTCTTGAACAAGGGAACAGCATTACTGTTGTATTAAATCCACCTCCCTGTCAGCTAGACTAAACCAGAGATGGGCAGTTTCCTCATAATACAATATACTGCTAGCTCATACAAAATAACTTAGAGTATGAGACACAAAGATAACAGCAGATATTATAATTTAGTACTGGGCGCAAGGTGTTCCTTGAACAAGGAAACAGCATTACTGGTGAATTAAACCCACCTCACTGTCAGGTAGACTAAAACAGTCAGATGAGCAGTTTCCTCATAGTAAAATCTACTGCTAGTTCATACAAAATAACCTAGAGTATGAGACATAAAGAGAAGGGCAAATAAAACATAACCTAGAATAAATATCCCATCAAGAGAACAGCAATTATCATTATCTACTGGGCTTTAGGTGTTCCTTGAACAAGGGGACCAGACTGGAGTATTAAATCCACCTCACACAATATCATTACTAGTGAGAAGACAGATACAATGTAACATGTATCCCTACCCCTGCCTGGTACATGTATATGCATTGAGCAACTAGGGTTTTGGTTTGTTTGATTGTTTGATTGAGTTTATTTCACACAAATGCTGACTTTTAAACAGAAAAGAGTGATATCACTCGCAACAAAAAATGAGACAAAGAATAGGTGTAAGAAGACAAACTTGACAAGTTGACAGTGCAGCACACCTCTATAAGGCTACTCAAAATAGTATTTTTGTTTCCAGTAAAACAAACAAAAAAAGGCCAAACTATAAGAAATTTTTTCGTTAATATTTTGGGTTGGTCTAAGTACAAAGTTAAAAAATCAATTATGATTGATTGTATTACCCCTTAGGTCAGAGAGCAACACATGTAAAGGGCTTAGGCAGACACCTGTCCAAATGGACACCCTGAAATGAACAATTACCTCATTTGGACACCCTGTTTTCAAAAATTGAAACATGCATGAGATAATAAAATTGTCAAAATTGGACCCCAGTTATTTTGAAAAGTGAAACAAAATGATCATTTTGGACACCATACTTTTGAATTCTGGCTAAGTAAACAAATAACATTCATGGGCTTTTTCACAAGGTTACGACAACCCATTTACTATTAAAGATGCAGTCACTAGGATTGTAGGTGTGATAAGATATTTACATAATTAACTTTTAATTGCACGAATTGAGCCAATTTATAATTACTTTGACAACACTTACACCTGTGATTTGAAGTTCTGATAAAACACACACACAAGACTAAATTAACCAGTAGGATTTGTAACCACAGTCATAATAGGAATGTTAAATAATTACTGTCATTATTTACATTTATAACTTGAGGAGAAAAAAATTAATTTTTTTTTACAATAGTAATATTTACAATATTTCAAAGACAATAAATAAAAATCTACTACGGACTGTTGTCTTATGTACATATATGATAAAGGATGTAAAAAAAAAAAATTCAAAAAAAATTCAAAACCGAATGAGCAAACTGAGCCAAGACCATCACCATAATATAAATACCAAAACAATACAATTACAAAACTCACAATAAATATAAAAAGATTTGGTTCTTCTATCTTAAAACTTGGACTTTTTTTATACAAAAAAATTATCTCAATTTTCATTTTTTAACTTTTGCTTCTAGATTTAAATGAAATGTAAAAAAAATAATATCTATGTATGCTGTAATGGACTTGTTGTACCATGTACCTACATCATACATGAGGAAAGTAGGGTATTTCAGGACAATTTCTAGTAAAATTTCCCAGGTTCGTATCCTAAATTCTCCGGACCATTATCAGGGTTCTGAATCTGTTTTTAGCTCGATTTTAATAGGAATTTAAGAAAAAAGTAATATATTGAAATTAATTTGCGCTTGAAATAGTTTGGGCGCCCATACGTTTTCTGTAACTAAAATGACTCTGGATACGGCCCAGCCTTTGTTCCTTGAAAGGCATCGGGTTAGCAGGACATGGCTTAACTGATATACATAGATCATTTGTTTGTTTGATTGGTGTTTAACGTTGTACTCAAGGTTATTTCACTTATATGACGACATATTGCCCACTTCACACTGTACACAGTGTTATTATGGTGGAAAACCGAGAGGAAAGCTCGTAAAAACGAGATTGAGTAGGTATGCTTCCAATAACCTAGGGTTACTAACAAGCCTTTTCAAAAAGCTGCTAAATAAAGTGATCTTATTGCACAATGGTGTATTGGTGTTTACCAGGTGAGTACAGCAAATGCTAATTTCAGTGTTATGTTGGATCAACTTCGATCTATATTCTGTTAGTCGCTCGTTTTCTAATAAACCAATCAGTTTTTGTATAAAGAAAGCAGGGGTTTTTATAGACACTTTTTCATTGGGAATACCCCGATGACAAGTAACAGCAAATTGAGTTTTTCTTAAATTTGATATGCAGTTTTGTGAGAAAAACTTGTGTTTGACTCCTTTTGGCCACTGGCGAGCTATAAAATTCAGAATTGACAGTAAATGACCCACAGATTTCCTGTGGTTTATTCAATTAATGATGAAAAGTTAGAAAATTAAGTATCAACGCTTTTTTGTGCTTATTGAGTTTTAGGCAATATCAAATTGAGTTGATGAAAATATTTTGTCCATAAAACCCTCTGGAAAGTGACTTGAAACAACAATTTTCTGATTGGATTGTCCAAAACATACCATAAATTGGTCTTCAAATAGAACAGTGCCATTGGTAATCTTGTATACATGTATCAAAGGGTGTCGAGAACCAATCAAACTCTGAACGAAGATTAAGATTAGAAAAGACAAATAGATCAATTTATTTAGGATGTTTAAAAGAAAACCTGTTCGGTTATTCGAAAAACGAGCATACTTTTATCAGAGGATATAAAGAAAGAAAGTTGGACAAATTTATGCATTATAAAGAATTATGCAATGTAGTTGACTGCAGCAACATTAACTTGTATACTGAATAAAATTTGACAAATTCTTATCCTGTGGTATAAATATGACTTAATGTCCTAGATGCTGTAAGCTTATATATAATTATAGCCAATCTTATATATGTGTCCATGATGCATATCGAGAAATCTGAAGAATTAAATATGTGGCTGTATTATAATTAGAGATCAAATCTAAACTTAATAGAAGACACTAGCATATCAACTGCATCAATACAGGTATGTATTTTCCAATTAAAATTGCAAGTGTTCATTACCAAACATATATTTTTTCACTCATATAGAGATATCTGTATCTGACCTAGCTTTTACATCATGCCACCACTGACTATAAATGGCTTTGAATTTAGCTCTAAACTATTTATGTTTCATAATGAACATTACGTAAACCAATAGCCTATCTTAACTCCAGTTTTAATCACACTGATATAAGGTTACATAACCACCGTTTGTTTTGTAGGCTTGTAGCGACATGTTTTGGTCAGTATGCTAGATATGTGTCAATAATACAAATACATCAGAAGTCATAATAGTACTCCTATAAAATGTGAGGATGTTTCGCTCTATCGGAAAATTGTTAAGTTAGCCGTATATGGCTACATTGTAACACACAGCTATATATCTGCAAATCTATTCAATTGTTATAAAGGTAACTCAAATCACTGATCAATCCTTTTAAATCCTTTCATTACTTAACACATATTTGGGTCTCCACACAAGTCCATTCAAAAGGAATACTACAGTAGTCCCTTTTAATCTTTACCACAATGGCTCCTATAAATAAACAGGCTCACATCTGCCAGCATTTGATTGATTGATTGTTTGATTGATTAGTGCTGAGAGCAGCCTCAGGGCACCTGCCGATCAATCAGTGTTAAGGCTGTTTATTCAAGTCAGGGCCAACCCCAGTGTACTGCATACATGTATTAACACAAGCCAGCTACAGCATACATTAAATACTCTAAATATTTTATAATTTTTGCCTTAAAAGCAGAAATATTTTCCTTTTATCCGATTTCAAATTAAGCATTAGCAATACCCAGTATTATTAACATTGCCTATCATGCAATAAACATCACACCCAGGCAGTCTTTAAAGTCTTCTGTAGAAAACATTAAATCCGGAATTGTTAGGGGCTCTACTATATTCCCCACATGATTGGAGTAGATAGCACACTTGGACAGTCAAATATTGATTGGTAGAAGCCCACAGCTTGTCATACTGGTTTTTAATACAGCACTCACACACACACAACCCAGCTAGTTGAGTGTTGGCTGTTATATTAACATTGAGGAAAGCTCTACATGTACATGTATGTCCAGATAACATATAACAACAAGCCATATCATTCTGTTCAGGTTTTGACATCTACCCAGTGGTTATCCATGGCATTAGCTTTTCCTATTGTTAGAAAACACTTGTAGCTGATTTGAAAATCCATTGCGTTAAGTTAGTCGAAAAAAAAAATTGTCTTAAGACATGAATCTGTTATAGTTGATTGTGTAGCCCTCTATTGGGTATTCTACATAGCCATGTTTGCTGTAGGCATGGCTTTGTTAGGGTCATCAATCAAACAGTTCTCAGATTGACTGACTGAGGATGGTTGATCAGAGACAGGCTGGATGTTAAGATTGGTATAATTAGTGCTGTCACTGCTAGTTTCTTCTCCGTTTCCTTTATAATCAGGTGCACTACCTTCCACGATATTACATGAGCTTTCTGAAGAATTACTTTCCTTATTTTCCTTGTCTTGACTGGTAGACGCTCCGCTTTGGTCAACAACATTTGCCGCGTTATTTGAGCGTTCAGTGGGGTGATTTTTCAAAATTTCGGCTTTAAGCATTTCAGAGGCCATATTGGCATCCATTTTGGAAACATCCATCCAAGCCTGGTTACCCATGTGTGCCAAAACTTCTGCACTTTGTTGACTATACAGAAACTTCCAACTATCCAAATCCATCGCGGGCGTTTTCATGGGCGTTCCAAATAAGCTTTGCTCAACTTGTAATTCAAGTTCTTTCTGAGATGATCGTACTGCCAATAGGCTTCTGCGCTTTCTTGTGAAAGCCTGCTGACTTGCCGTAAAAAGTGCAGACACCCCGATGGAATAAGGATAATTATGCTCTCGTAGGAAACGATCAAGGTATGAACGAAGGTTTGATAATGAGTAAGGGTCGTAATCTCGGCCATCTGGTTTCCGCAGCTCCAGGAAGAAGCTGACAAGGTAAGCGTCTAGTTCTGCGGGCGGTATGATCTCACAGCGACGCATATCATTAAAGCGGACTTGTAGAAACCGTTCTAAGATCCCAACAACGTTAACCATTCCTCGGATTGTTGATTCGGCTTTATCGTCGCTCATAATCACTCTAGCTCGGATGTTCCTTTTGCTCTGGCGTCCTATAAACCAAGCTTGGTCATGCTGCGTTGGCGTCTGTGTTTGCCAGTCAATAAAGGGCAGACCTCCGGGATTGTCAGGGCTGTCAACCACCTTGCTCACACATAACTTCTTGGTTACGTCTGGAACTGGCAAGGAAATTAAGTACATTCAGTATAAGGATTAAATATGCGCGATGATCACAAAAAGAATTTGAATCTTATTTATGCTGTGTTTTGTCCCACACTTAAGACATATTATAATGTTACATCAAACAATTTGGTTAAAAAAAGATATTTACGTAACACAAGAAAGACTGACTTTGGAAAGAAATGCAATTTTGCAATATCTACTGTTTGATTATAAAATTTGGTTGTATGGAGTGTCAGTCCCGAAAAAAAAAAGAGTTTTAACCCAGAGCTGGTATTCTGCCTTTCCTATCAGATTGCACAATGGATCTAGGAATACCTACAAACCTGAATATTCAGGGCCCATGAAGAGCAACAAAGTAGTTCAAATTAATCAAGCACTTAATCACCCTTGTTATACGATTGACCATTTCACCTGGTTTCTAGCTTCTGAAAATTAGGAAATCTGCAAAGGTGACATTTTAGGTTTGGGGTTTAGCCTCCTATCCAACGGCATTTAGGATTTTCCATTTCCCCTCATTTCTTGATTAAATACTGTGAAAAAACTAAAAGGAAACTTTCTAAACATATCTCCAAAATGTATGTGACCCAAATGTTCGAAAGTTTCAAAGTGCAACTCATAAAAGGTCCCAAGATCACAAAAGTTTAAAAATAAATGGGTTTAGTGATGTTCTGATTGAATCCTTTTTTTCCCTTTGTAAGATATACACAATACTGTCCATCAAACCTAATCGGCAGCAACACAACAGGATTTGAGATTATGGGAGCATATAGGTGCACTGGTGCGCCCAGACTTCGACTTGTGCATCCAAAATTGAGATATAGACATTGTGGATCCAAAACATTAGACCAATAACAATTTATATGCTTTTGTTGGAGTCATCAAACTACAATTGAGTATTGATTCATTGGCTTTTTGTCGAAAAAAATCTGTGAACCTAACACATTTCATCTGCACCCAATTAAACATTTTGGGTACACAATGCGCCGAAATTTCAAACTTCAAATTCTCGGCCTGCACAACCAACACATAAGCTTATTTAGCTCTAATGATCTTCTCGAAATTTACCTGCTTAAAATTTAAATTACTATCCAATGCGACCCAAGAGATTGATTTTGTACAATCATTAATTGTTTAACATCAGAACCTTACCACTGGTACTGGGGTGATTAATTTCTAACACAGGCTCTCATCGAATATCCATCTGGATAAACATGTAGTAATACATCCAGTTTTATTTTAAGTAAAAATAGCGTAGTTCTTTGGACTTATTTCCTTTATAGTAGTACATATACTCAAATGGACCTCTATCAAAATTGTCTTCCTAGCAAATGTGACCAGCAATGGTGGACTCGAGAAGCTTTCGCATCCTTTGCTGGTCTTGCTACGCTATGGATTATACAAATCTGTACTTTTGCATTAGCATTTTAGCTAGTTTGTGGAATAAATGCTTGAAAATTGAGATACTGTGTGTTCATTGCAGAGGAGAACTTGATTATATAGCAGATAATCCAATAATGTCTAATGCCAGGGGAGAAATCATTATTTATTGTAGTCCTCAGCCTAGCCGTCAACATTTTTCTCTCAATGTTTTTAGATGCTCAAATAAACACAAAAAGAAGTGATACCATGCCAGGCCCTTCCACCCTGTCTTTTACTTTGTCTAGTTTTATCGGCTTCATCTAGTACATGCTACCCCTGAATTACCTGAAAATTTCGGTATCTTTTCAATGTTGGTCGATTGATTAGTGTTCTCAAGGGTGTTCAATGTACAGGATGCTGTGTAATCCTATCAATCAATAGTTTGTTTGTTTGATTGGGGTTTAACATCATGCTTAAGAGTATTTCACCTGTATGATGATTGAGTACTCACGTCAAAGTGTTCGTTACCAAATTATGGAGGAAAACCGCGAGAAAACCTCATAAAAACCACCCCTGTGATTGCCGGAGCAACATCGTGTGACTCATTCATATACAGGAGGCTTGACAGAGGGACTCAATGTTGTGGACAGTACATCTGAATAGGATTATTAAGCACACTCACTAACTTCTAAGCTACTTTAACACACCGTCACTATAGAGAGGAACCTTTTCAAATGAAATTTAAAACCAAATGTTTCAAATAGGTGCTTTTTTTTCTTCTGGCAAATACTCAAATCAGGGTGTTGACCCAAATTGGGTCTAGATTACTATTGTAATAGTTGGTTAATTATTAGAGTTTGTATTTAACTGAAAATCATTTCAGAATTAAGCAATAAGCAGATTTGTCAGATAAAACAAGCCTATTAAGTACAATAGCCAGAAACCATCAAATTGAATTAAATTATTTATTATTATTTTCATAAAACAAAGCTTGTGACGTGAATTATGTCATATACAAAATCTCCTTTAACATTTTTCATATAAATACATCCATATGTAAAAACTCTCTTACACATTTACTGTGTATAACATATTCTGGTGCTATAATGATTCAGTGATTTCCAAAGCAGGAAAAAAGAGACTGTACAATGCAGTTTAAGTTTTTCATCTCCTAGGACATCATACTAGCCCAATATGAATGACAGAAACCATAACATTGATGCATAGTTTGATAGAACTGTTTCTGGCAGGCTTAATACATGTATCTACCCCTCCAATTCAAGTTTAGCTAACAAATATTCAACATTTCCCTTTTAACAATGAATTTTTAAAAACACATTATCGAAATTCAATTTGGGCTTGTTATTAAAATATTGGAAGGCTTTCATAATGAAGGGCTGTCAAACTCATACTTTTATCCAATTTTGACAAATTTAAAATTGTTAAGGACAAGACTTATAAATCATTGTGATGTCACTGGCAACAGAATAACTAGATAGGATCTTCACAAAGACACCAAAACTGGTTTCTGTTAAATTGTATATGTGAGCACTAGGTGGCCTCTTTAAGGACGCCAGTTCAGGTGTCTGTTGTCCCTTGTCTCTGGGTGCAACAAAAGGCACATGAGCCACCATAGCTTGTTTCTGTTGCCCCTTGTCTCTGTGTGCACTAGAAGGAAGTTTATGTTGCCCTTGTCTCTGAGTGCAACAAAAGGCACATAAGCACACAACAGCTGTTTTTTGTTGCCTCATCACTGTGTGCACCAGGAGGCCCAGTTGCCCCTAGTGCCTGTGAGCACAGGGTGGCTCCCCCGGAGAACATTTCAAAGGATTATGGTTCTTAAATAAGTCAAAGGTATTCTTTGATACCATTATGAAGGCTTTATAGGCAACAAATTCCTTATTAGCTTTCTATTAGTATCTTGGGCAGTGTCGCCGTATACATAACTGCTTTCTAAGACAAAACTTAACTAAGAACACCATTAATTTCTTTTTATTAAGTCTCAATTTCTTGAAACTTGGATGTTCATTCATTTTCTGGTGCTAATATAATGCAAATAGTATTCCCCATGTTGTTTCAATACCTTCGGATAAATACATCTTTTTTTTTTAAGAATTGTTGCTGTTGATTGCGGTCTGGAAAGAGTTTTTCTTTCGTCTTTCAGATAATGACCTTCTCTTGAGCCTGAATACGCTTTGACTGTGAGAAAAAGCTGGAGATTTACTTAAAGAATAGCAGTAGTTTTTCTCTTTCAAAAAACGATCTAAATAAGAGCGATAATTTGTTAGAGAATCTGCGTCATATTCCAGTCCATTTGGCTTTCGTAATATTGGATAAAACTCAACCAAGTAGGCGTCTAACTGATTCGGTGGAATTTCCTCGATTTTGCGAGAATCGCCGTGTGTTTTCCACATCCATCTTTCCAGTATCCCGATGGCATTTACTATATTCCCTATGGTAGGAATAGACTTCTGGTTGGCATAAGGAACCCGCAAGCGAATGGCTTTGTTCGAGAATCGGTCGGGGAATTTCAGTTTTGTGCCGATGTCATCAGAGAGTCCTGTAGATGGGTCCATCATCTGTAGAGTAGGCCTGGCAGGTAAATGGTGAACAGCCACTGGCAATAAAAGTAATGAAGCCAGATTTAGATTTTCTGACAAGGGTTGCAAGGGTTGTGGCAGCAAGCTAGAATACATTTCAGTGAGCTTTAAATCAACTTAATATAATCTTAGTTCTAAATAAATTATGTACCTGTTGTTTTTTTTTGCTTAAATATTTTGGAAGATTAGACAGTAAAGAAAACAAACTGTCAAGAGCCAAGTACAGAATTACCATTAATAAGTCGTGGTTTCGGCTCAGAGAACTTGTTTTTCTCTTCAAAACTAAATAAATATATGTTCTATCAATGGACATTTTCAAACAAGAAACACAATGATTTAATTTATCCAATTGATTTCAGAATTGGTTAATTAAGTTTTATTGTTTTATTTGATGAAGTTATCCATTAAATAATTCCACATCTGTCTGCCTTGAAATATGAAAGAATACTGATTAAGCTATATATTCAATTAACATTTTCGAGGTGAAAACAGACATTATTCAATTGAAAAATGAATCAATATATTCAATAACTTTGCACAAGAAAAAAAGAAAAATTCCTTAATAGATGGTGTGCAAACCCTACTTCCTTATATCTTGATATGGAGATTACAAGAGTTAAAATTTATTTGAGTGACTGAAGTAGACCAGTGTGTTCATCGTATATGACCTAGCTGTACTCTAACAGTAAAAACATGTAGAAACACCAGAACAATAACATGCTAACTGTTTGGCCCTGTGGAGAAACAATTGTTCCTCTAGTGTCCTGAACAGACAAAATGACTGGTATTGGAACATAATGCATTTCATCCAAAATGACATGCCCAGGTGCTTGTTTTCAAATATTGTTTATTTGATTGGGGTTTAATTTCATATACTCATATACCGGTGGGTTGACAGACAGACTATCCTGTGTGCAGTACATCAAAGTAGGCTTTAGAAAGAGCACTCGCTAACAACTAAGGCACAGGCATGTTTTCAAATAAGATGAACACACCCCTTTAGGTTTATAAACATATGAACCTCTTTTTAGTTCTGGGGCCAACTTAAACATGTATTTTAAAATATGAAAACAAAAATGTAAACAAAAGTAAATTAAAAACCAATATAGTTTTATTTCCAGTTTGACTTCCAATAAATCCCGACCCATATATTGCAGTAACTCATATATTGTATGGGTCTCAAACATGTACAAAGTGTACTGCAGACCTGCCTACCATAGATTTTGTAAGATTAGATTAGATTGGGGTTCAACGTCATACTCTAGAATGCCTACCTTAGTTTCTTTGATTGGTGTTTAACGTCGTACTCAAGGGTATTTCACTTATATGACAACGGATTGTCCATTTCACACTGTACACAGCCTTATTACAGTGAAAAACCGGGAGATTTTGTGCATTTCTGTGTTACAGCATAGTAGAGAATATTCATTTTTGTTTGTATTCTGATGGCCTTTTGGTATATTTAACATAATTTATGTGTACAAAATACTCCAGAATACACAGAGAACTGAGAGAAGGCAGCTCGGCTACCACCCGGGCCCTACCATTAAATATAATTTTTATCATAACAAATGTTTTAAAATATTGACTAAATTAAACAAAACTTGGAATTTTTCATCATTATTTTAGTCTAGTTGATGGTTTATAGAAGATTTTAACACATGATCAAGGCAAAAACATGGGATCTCACCCCACATCTTAAGAGTCTAATAAAATAGATCATTCCTAATTTGCTCAGAAGTGAAGCTTTTCTGCCTATGATTTTCAAGCAACTCATCCCTTTTCTTCCGATAAGCGAGTTGACTTCCCATAAACGCCACGGATTTGCTTAAAGAATGTGGATAATTTTTTTCCTTCAGGAAACGATCAAGATAACTGCGAAAGTTTTTAAGAGATTCCCTGTCATAATCCGCTCCATTCGGCTTTTTAAGAACGGGATAAAACTCAATCAAATATGTGTCCAACTCTTGTGGAGGTATCAACTCTACATTTCTCTCCTCACCACGAGTCTTCCACAGCCACCTTTCAAAAATGCCGACAGCATTGGCAAGATTTTGTATTGTTGGCACAGACTTCTGTTCAACTTTTTCAACCCGAGCCCTTATAGAATGTTTTGAGAGTTTCGCTGGCATGATTTGCTGACCGCGCTGACCACTGTAGAAATCTTGACATCTTTCGTGTGAGCTGACAACAGACTGGTAGATTGGCACTGATAATAAAAGCAAGGAGGCCAGCTTTAGCTTTCTGACATTAACTGAGATTTAGAACATGTATCTACGTTTTTTTAAATCAATGCCTATGAAACAAACATAACTGCTTTTATACTACCATACTGGTAGAATAAGCTTATATTTGAGGGGGGTAGGTAGGTAGGTAGGTAGGTAAAGCAAGGAAATTTGCGGATTAGGGATTTAACATCATACGGAAGGGTATTTCACAAATATGATCCTTTATCAGATTCTTTTTCAGACTTACTTTAAAATCATGCAAAACTAAAAGGAAACTGCATGAAAATCAATCCCTTTATTGCCAGAGTCCAATTGTTTGGCTCCTTAACAAATCGCCGGCCATAACTGAAGGGGGTGTGTGGTATCCTTTTTAATCACAGCAGTCAGCAATTTTAGCCCTTAGTATATGTGAGATGCCATACTGGTAGAATAAGCTTATATAAGTGGACTAATCCCTTAGCATACACTAGTTTTAAACACACTATACTCTAACTAAAGGCAACAAAACATGACAAAACGTATCATGGAAGAGTGAATCCAAAAACCTTATTTTTTTTTAATGGAAACAAAAATGTTAAAATCGGGACTATGACCCTACATGTGTATGTAGTCAAGCAATATTTGTAAATACAGACATGGTTTTATACGACAAATTTGTCAGATTAATAGTATAATAATGAAATGAAAGTTTTATAACTAGGGCCTAATATCTATGGTATACTTCCATGTGAAACACAGGATCTGGTCAAAATGTTGCTGTACTGTTATGGAAAACACCTGTCCTAAAACCCAAGCACAGTAAACCAGAGAAATGTTAAGCATAAATTTGGTTCTGATAAATGAATGGTTGCACAGGAGCCTGCTATCAAGGCACACAATAGTATACAGACAGCCTGGCATGGATCCAAGGCAGAGTATACACACCTGGATAAGAGAACCAATCCCAATCCACGCACTTTCATGGAGAACACAAGCGAAATGCCGTCTCTCAATCCAATCACAGTTTTCAGGTGTCTGGTTTAACACACCATCAAAACACAATGCACATACATCAGACTCAAAATCCATTATATTAATGGCTAACAGTTAACTATCCTTGTTTTGTCAAGCTGGTCTTAAAATCTCGAGTTGATCTCACCGTGTGTAGTATGCTTCTGGCGGGAGTATAACTTTAACTGATATCCTGCAGTTCATTTTGGGACGGTATGGCAAAGTTGTGACAAAATACAGTCCCTAGATTTAAAAATGCTGAGGCTAATTACAAGCACTGGCGTTTACAATCTTTCATAGACACAGCTTTGATAAAAAATATAAAAAATTGTGAATCTTGTTTAGTCAAGTGGAACATTGTCAGCCGATTTTGACAGAATCATTACCTCAGAGTCGCTCTGATGGGGACTGATTGGCTGCCTTTCATGAGATAAGTCGCCAAATGAAAAAAGCTCTTGTACTGTGGGCATCAGACTCAGTCTACGGTAAAATGTTGGGGACTTTGTTAAAGAGACCGGATAAGACTTATCGTGAAGAAACCTTACAATGTTGGAGCGCAAGTTCTTCAAGGATTCTGCCTCATAGTTCAGGCCGTTTGGTTTCCGAACAATAGTAAAGTAGTTTTGCAAGTATTGATCAAGTTCTGTCGCTGGAATGTCTTCAATGGAACGCTGTTCACTTCTCTCATTCCAAAGCCACTGTTCAAGGCTACCGACAGAAGACACGATATTTCTGATCACAGCTGCGGACTTCTGTTCGGGGAGAACAACTCTTGTCCGGACCCGGTTTCTGAAAACTCTAACAGAGTTCTTATGGGCACCTGCAACCGCTTTCCAGCAGTCTTCTGCAATGGGCAACAAAAGGGGAATCTCAGATTGGTGTGTTTTCTAACGATTATAACAAGCTCAAAGCCATATGATTTCCATAATTTATTCGGGTTGAGCCAATAACGACTTAGTCTGTCCTGTAGCGTGATAAAATTTATTGGCAAAGCAAGATTAATCATTGTCATAACTACGCTATTAGCACTGGGAGGTTCCAAAATGGGGAAGTGTATACAATTTAGTTTGGATACCAAAATAGTTCACCACC
Source organism: Mopalia ciliata (assembly GCA_034783835.1). Taxonomy (NCBI): domain Eukaryota; kingdom Metazoa; phylum Mollusca; class Polyplacophora; order Chitonida; family Mopaliidae; genus Mopalia; species Mopalia ciliata. The sequence goes on along the minus strand of JAVFBW010112414.1, from coordinate 7,167 downwards.
CTCAACATGTGACTGCATTTGTACACAATTGTATTCAATTCACAATATTTAAAAAAAAATAAAAAAATAAAAAAATAAAAAATAAAATAACAGAAATTTAACAAAAATTGAATCTGGATCTTTTTGGGATTAACATTGTACTTTCGGTACCACCCTTGATATACCTGCCAATGTAAAGTCCAGACAAAATGTAGTCAAAGGACCCAATACAATGACATCACAAATAGATTGGTTTCATGTTGTCCTTGGCCCTAGATAAAAGTCTGAGGTAGTTTTGAACAGAAAAATGTCATTTTAAGTGCTGGGTATGTCATAAGGAACTAGGTGGGTTGCTTGCCAAAAGAATTCCATCGCCTCTGAAGAATGGTTGATTTTGATCTTAGTTCAGTTTCAGACCTAGCTTTCGAACTCTAAATGCCATTTGGCTACCGTGAAAAACATCTGATCTTGTTATTGAGTTTGGGTATCTCTTTTCCTGCAGAAATCTTTCAATATTTGAGCGCAAATTTTTTAATGAGACAGGCTCATAGTCTTGTCCATTGGGTTTTCGAACAACAGAAAAATATAGTTGCAAATATTTGTCTAATTCAGGTGGTGGTATATCTTCAATGTTACGTCCTTCTGCCTTGACTGCCCAAAGCCATTGCTGAAAACCTCCTACGGCTGATACGATATTTCCAATGATTGCACCCGATTTCTCGCCAAGGCGCTCCAAACGAGCCCGGACATGGCTAGTGAACTTTACTGTTGAAGTTGTCAAGGTGTTATAAGTCTGTGCCCGATTGTCTGCAACGGACAACAGAAATAGGTCTGATAGATGTATGCAATTCCAATAGTATACTGAATGTCTCATCAAGACCATGCCAATCATCAAAAAATGTTCCCTAAATAAAATAAAAAAGTTATTTGGCATCATAAGGGAGATGCGCGGCCAGTGGACATAAAATGTAACTCTTTATACAGTTAGCAATCTCTTCACTGGCAAAGCAAAATAAACCAGTAAGCTATCATTAACAGATTACTGTTTAACACCATACACAAGGGCAAATAGCTTACAACAAGGCGCTGTACATGTACATTAATAGTATTAGAGCTATTTTCACTTTGTAAAATTCGAGGGTATCTAAGTTTTCTTCCAGTCAGTATATTTATGGGCACTTTTCTTACATAATCATCAATACTCACATTCCAACTGCTGGGGGGACCCCCAAATAGGGAAGACAAAGACAGATCAAGTTCTTTTCAGTTAAGGCCTACGTTTTCATTGCACAGGATAACCATTGTATGGTCAGAAGCTTATATTACCTTGTTGCAGAGTTAAAATGAAAAAAAATGGGTCTCCCTAAAACGCTGATAAATAACAAGAGATGTTGATCTCATACATGATAGCAAATGCTTTTATTATTTCAATTAAAACATTAAATTTAATGGGCAATTAAAATGCCGTCATGAGGCTGGCTCCAAGATAACCAAGAAGCTCTTTACGTTCCAGCTGAAGATCCCTCTTGTTACTTTTTTTACGGTCATCTGCCACAATTAGGTAAAATTTCCACTATTTACATAGTCCAATGGAGAGACTGACTGCCTGAAGATTTCCCTGAAAACAACTTTAGGTGAAACTGATCCGACCAACAAAAACCCCAGAAAAAGGCCAATGCCTATTAATACCATGGGGTGGCAAATACAGGTGAACAGACTTAACATTATCTTTTCACATAATAGTCAATATGGCAGTTTGTCAATAATATAATAGATCTATCACCTATTAATGTTTTCTTGGTTTCGCATTTTATGATACAGCGCTAGTTCTCTCCTTCTGTTCATAAATATTTCTTGACTTTTACAGAACTGCAACGAGCGACAAATACTGAGGCCATACCCAGCTTCTTTGAGGAAATGGTCCAGATATGAGCGAATATTGGCAAATGTATGGGCATAATATTCCTCGCCTCGAGACTTTCTTAACGTCAGGTAAAACCGACAAAGCAATTCATCTAGTTCCGTCGGGGGAATTTTTTCTACAAAACGTGAATCACCATTGCTAGTATAAAGCCATGACTGAAACTGCCACACTGCGTTCACTAGATTTGCTATTGTATGAGCTGTTTTTTGCTCAAGAAAACCTATTCTTGATCGAATTTTGGACTTCTGGTCTCGTTTCATCCAGAGGAGATGGGGGCTTTCCACGTTCTCATGGGACGATCCAGCTAGCCAGGGGCTTCGTTCTGCAACTGGCAATAAAATGGATCTATTTCAGAAAGTGTGTTTCACAGCAACCACCGTCTTCAAAATCTTAAAGCTTTTCAAAACTTGAAATGCTTGGAATATGAAATAGGCAGCAATCAGGCCATATCAAGCAAAGAAATAGGGAATAAAATAGTTTTGACATACAACATTCAGACTATATGGCTGCATAAAATGTCAACCAAAAGAAAATCTTTTTGCTAAAAACTATGGGTTTTTTCATCAATTACGATAAATGATATAATTTTTGACACGGCTGTCCATTCCTTAAATATTATGGCTCAAGAACACCTTAAAACTTAATTTATGCCTCATCAAAATTTGTGGGAATCCATTGCAAAGGGGTACATGAGAATATTGGAAAGTGTGGAACTATTACACAACATAATTGTTTTTTGGGGCAAAATTATTTTTGGAAGTACGTCGCGGATAATATCATGATGAAAATCATCCATCCAATATGTCTGACTTTTATAGGTTGAATAACAAGAGGAGATCAAATTCCTAGCTTCATTTTAAAATAAGGAATCAAAATATTTCAAACCCTGAAATATATACAAAAGAAAATTCTGACACAGGAATATTCTCGGAAAAGGGATGGAAAAATCCTTTTTCTATCCATCATTCAACGCTAATTCATATAATACAGATATTGAATAAAGAGATTATTTAGTAAATAAATGTTTTATTGATTCTTTAACAACGCATATTTATAAAGAAAAAAAAAACTACTGGCATTTAAATGATATGTCACAGTGATTATGTAAAAAAATATATTTACATTTAAACTTTAAGTTACAAGATCGTTGTAAGTTATAGGCTTATTACAGTTCAGAAAATCTGAAGAAGAAGAATAGACTGTTTGATAGGTAATTAACGCTGTACTTAAGATTATTTCACTCATATCATGGCGTGCCGGTCTAGCGGGTGAAGGAAACCACCCTGTCGAGTGTTTGTTTGTTTGATTGGGGTTTTACGTCATACTCAAGGGTATTTCATTGATATGATGTGCCAGCCCAATAGGTGAAGAAAACCCCAAACCAGCCTTGACACCCACTGGCAAAGATAGAACAAATACAGGCCAATAACAGGTTGTAATACAGAAACCAAAAACATATCAGCCCCTTACAGTACAATCGCAAGACAGCAGATTTTTTTCTCGTTGCCACTTGACTCAAAGAGCACTACAGGTAGGAAGCTCCATTGCAACATATTTGAACAGAAATAATAATATACATATATGGCACTCAAAAAATAAAACATCTAGCTTGTAAATTTTTATCAGGTTTATACAAAATAGGCATATGCACAGGGTAGCTAAAGCTTTTCTTTGGTTCAGATATGTTAACAAGATGCTTTAAATTTATGCAGATATATACAATTTTGAAAGAGGGGGGGCGGGGGATTTCTAAATTAAATGTTTTTAACAGGTATTGTATAATTGTGTTGACTCACGCTGCCCTGTTTGTTTGACTGGGAGTTAATGTAGGGGCATTAGCCATGAATCAAAAGTATGGTGTCCAAAATGGTAATTCTGCTTCACTTTTCAAATAACTGGGTGTCCAATATTGACAGTTTTCCTATCTCCTTCATGTTAAAGTTTCTTAAAACAGGGTGTCAAAATGAGGCAATTGTTCACTTCAGGGTGTCCATTTGGATGGGTCGACGGGTGTCTGTCTAAGCCTTTGGGTTAATCTTTGATTCACACTGTTCCTTGCTTCAATACACTGGTAAATCTGGAGGAAACCCCATAAACAAATGCAAATCCAGCACTTGTTACACCAGCAAAAAAAGGTGATAGTTGACTAACACTGTGTTCACCTTTTTCTCATGTGTAATGCAGAATTGGGTTTTAGTCTTTATAAATAAAGATCTGAAAACTTTTTAGTAATTATCACACACTAGTTGGATTAACAATGATTAGGATTGTTTGTTTGTTTGATTGGTGTTTAACGTCGTACTCAAGGGTATTTCACATGATAACGGACACAAATACAGAACATCCCGTTACCCTTTAGCTCTGTTAACATCAGGGCAACAGAAAGCAGCCTCTTTTCTCGCCTCTTACGATCGACCAAGGAAGCAGAGTGAGTATTCTGCAGGGCCCACCCGCTCACTCATGGGGCGGCCAACGATTAGGAGGACTGCTGAAAGTTAACAGAACTAATATGGGAGTTTAATTATTAAATAATTTGTTGAAGGGAAAGGTGTGATCAATAACTTGTCATAAAGTGAACTGAAGATGATGAAAGGTATCACGCTATTCAAGCTATTGGAAGCCTCGTTTCGTTGATGTTGACAATGAAAGCAAACACAAATGATGCAAATATTTCTACAGTTCGCAAAGTATAAGTTCAAACAATAAAAAATCAAAATGCGTAAGAGTTCCTTGAACTTAAACAGTTAAATCAGCACTATTCAACCAAAGAATTACAAATAAACATCAGTATCAGCTCTAATCATGATTTGGTGTGATATTTCCTGATTATAAAGTTCTTCTTGCATTAGTTTTTCTTTCCGTTTTTTAACCAATGTTTTACGGCGTTCCCTGAAAGCCTCCTGGCTATTTAAGAAGTGCTCAGATCTACAAATGGAGTGTGGGTAGCCATTTTCTTTCAAAAACCGTTCAATGTAGGATCGGAAACTAACAAAGCTATCGGGGTCATACTGTCCACCATGTGGCTTTGTAACTTCAGAGAAGAATTCGGCCAAGTATCCATCTAACTCGTCGGCTTCAAAGGTTTCAATATTTTGGCTTCGTCCATGCTTCATGAATAGCCAGGACTCGAAGCTGCCCACCGCACCAACTATGTTACCTATGGTTTTCTCGGTTTTCTGTTCAACATTTGCAACTCTAGTGCGAATCCCTTTAGTGTTCCGGAGACGCTGGTTCGGGGAGTAGGATACAGCCTGCATGGACCTTCCCACAATGCCTCTCTTGCGTCGGTGCGGGACTGGGGCTCCGGACATGGCGTACAGCGTCTCTGGAACTGTCAAGGAAAGGGATTTCAGGAGGCATCCAAGAAAACGCAGGCCTTATACATTACAATATTTGTTTGACTGATTGGGGTTTAATGTCGCACAAAATTACAATTTAACTTCCTGTCTAATGCATCAAGGAATTATTGGCATAAATTATCCCAACAACAATAATAAAATAGTGGGAATACATTTTAATATAGACATATTTTCTATAATTAAAGAAACTGGCAAAGCATTACCAATGAACCAGATCATGTTCCAGATAAATGTTAAACAAATTTCTGAACGTTAAATCTATGTTTATCAAAATAACAGGACATGAAGGTAAGACAAGCTTACAGCATTTCTACCTATGTATGGCATATTATTATCTTTTATAGTTGAGGAACGCACAGGTAACTTGAAAGATACGATAAGGAGTCAAATAAACTTCTTTCAGAAGAGCACTATTCACAAAAAAAATTATCCCAGTCTTAACTCCTGCAAATTTGTCTTTTTTGACACAAAAAGTTTATCTTAAAGAGAGTTTTGTTTCTCTTAAATAATCGATAACAATATTTTAAAATATTAATCACACTGGTCGCCAAAGAAGTTTGTTAGTTTAAATCATACTCAAGGATATTTCACTTATAGGACGACCGATTGGATATCTCACACAGTTTCTTGCTTTATTACGTAGGAAAACAGATGAAACCTCGTAAAAACCACCTCATCAATTGTCAGAGCTACCTCATGAGCCTCCCCAGGAGTTCCTAGAGTAATTTTGGTACCCAAAAACGTATAGGTGCATAAAATAGTATAAGCCAATATACAGACTTATTTGTTTACTGATGGCATCCTTTGGTCAATACCGATTGTAGTCAAAACAAGCCAGGATTCCTATGTCACTTTGCAAATGCCAAAAACAAAAGTTACAGCAAAAGGAAAAAAAAAAGTTACATGAAAAAAACTCCAACACTTCAGTTTGTTTGATTGGGGTTTAACGTCGTACTCAAGGGTATTTCACTTATATGACAGATTTGTCCACTTCACGCTGCACCTAGCCTTATTACGGTGAAAAACATAGGGGAAACCTATTTTGAAAACCTCTCAATTCATGATATTTTCTGTCCTCTTGATATTAATTGGTGTTGGTTGTGTCAAATATGGAATGTATCGAATACTGCAGCACTAAATTTGACGAATGGCTGATTAGCTACAGGTATGTACAAGTATTCCTGCTTAATATCAAATATTTTTAATAGAAATGTAGATTTGAAGAGAATCCGACAAGCACTTCAAGTAATTGTGAAAGCTGTTCAGTAAATGGTACACAATATGGAGTTACATGTTGATCCACAAGCTAACTCCAAAACAATATTCTATACAACATGACTTCACTTTGTATTCATCAAAGACCTAAAGTAGGATTATAAATATGCTAGAGTACAAAGATCTACATGTACTTATGCTGTGTAGTTTTTAGCATAAGATTTTCAAAGTAATACTTCTTTGAACTATCAACAAGAAAATAGGGATTTTCCATCAACTTAACTTAAATGGTAATAATTTTTTGGGATCACAAATTGAACCGTATTACAGAGGTATAAAAATCATCGAGCGAAAAAAAAAAAAAAAAAATCATCACACAAAAATGTAGCATTTACTTGTGTCAAGTACACATCATACATCTTACATTGTTTCTTTCATTGATCGATTATATAGGTTTTATGCCGTACTGAGAATTTTTCTTTGCTTGTTACACATTTCCGAGGGAATTGGCAAAGTGAACCTATTCAAACACGATTCCTTACAAACATAGATTTGCTGGCTTTTGATTTGTTTCTGTTGATTGATTCAAGGATATTTCACTTATATTCCCACCGTTTTTCCACTTCTCACTGTACCTTAATAGATAAATATGGTGGATTGTTTGTTTGTTTGATTGATGTTTAACGTCAT
>JAVFBW010112403.1:0-16112 GCA_034783835.1 Mopalia ciliata | reverse complement strand
ATGAGACGTCAGAAATAAATTACACACACGTTTTTGCATAGTTTTACAGATTTTTTGGACGACACTGTCTCTGTACAGCCTTCTCTACACGCAGAGACCCTCTATCACCACCTGTATGTTGTAACACACTGTACTGTACCAAACACGAATATTATACGATTGACTTCAATCGTAATCAAGTTATAACAAAAGCTGTATACTAAGTATTGTAATTATATTGCAAAACAGTTGATTGGAAAACGTTATATCAAAGGCAAATTAGAGATGCCAGTTCATTTAAGTTTTTTTTAAATAAAACATTCAGTAACTTGTCAAGAACAAAATAGAAAAGAAGATATTAGGTTTTATTACAAAATGCACACATTTATGTAGAAACTTAAAATACAAGAAACTTAGTATACAAGTATCAGTTAACATTCTAGGGTAAATTAATCCGAATATCATATCTATCTTAAGCAGGCCATGTCTAACTTGAACTCATAACACAGAAACTAGATCACTGTACAATGGCTTCTCCTGTGGTTGTCGGGTAATGCCCTATGTGTTTCCGTACAAAGATACGATGCTTAAATGAAAACCATATGTTTGTTTAGTTATAAAACGACTTGAACAAGTAACGAGTATAAATTGTTATATTGCACAGCAGATAAGAATATGATTAACTTGACAAATAATCTCTTCACATATATCATTTCATAACATAATTCAATTGCAATTGAATTCTATTTCGAGTGGTAATACCTCATATTCGAAAATGCCCTAGCTATATGCAGGTTTCGATGTTACATGATGGATAATTGCAGATTCCTCCCCTCTACCCAACCATCACCACCCCCGATGATAAGTTACTTGCTTGTAATCAATCTATTTAAGTTTTGTTATCCTCTTTTGTCGTTTTAATTCGTATGTTATTTTACATGATGGTGGCGGACAGGGGAGGGGTGCTGGTGTGTTTTTTGACAGCCATTTGCAAGTTTCGATTCTATACTTCCGATCCATTTTTGAGTGTCTCTAAGGATTGTCAACTAATTGTCTCTCTTTTGCAATTTAAACCGAATTTTGTTTGGTGTTCTGACAAATTACTAACATCCTTTTGAAGTCCTGTAATTTCAATTACCATTAAATGATAATTGTTATTGTTCAATTGGAAATTAATACCATTTTATAAGAGCCAACGTCTCAGCAATATAAATACACAACGCAATTTCATTTATACGGTACGTTGGTTATAAAGACCATTGTTTTGTCAATCTTGCAATCGTCGATATAAGTGCTCAAAGAGTTTCCAATTTCTCGATGAAACACACGAATGTTGATCAAGTATGCAGTCTCCAATTGAATTGATTGTGAACGAAGTCGTTGTGATGAATAACTTAACAAGTACATCGCCATCTGTATACTTCGCTGGGAGAGTGGGTCAGCTTTGACTCTATCCAGACTGTTCTGCGACCTTGATAAGAACAATTCGGAAAACTGTATTAAATAATTAGATCTAATTGGATGGCTAGCAGCCTAGCTCACCGTCAGGATCTAGTCACCAGTGTGAATCCTTGGGTAGAAGATTCCACTCGACCATCTATGGTGTTATATCCCTTTCGACATGTGAGGGTTCGAATTGCGTCTTTGAAACCTGAGAACAGAAAAAGCAATTAGCACTCAATATTTTTTCCTTCGACCTCAGTGAAATAAACCTTTGTTATATTGACAAATTCCTGTATGTTTTTGTTTTACATATATCGGCCTTCAATTTTTAAATATTTAATTGGACACAATGTTTTTTCAGGTTGGCTTCATGGACTGAAGACAAACAAGTTGTATCATATGTAAAGAGGCAGAGGATTAACTTGTTTACGGTATTATAATTTATTTTCATGTATAGCAGATATGATCTTCCCAGTGCTGTAAAACGTGAATGGAAAGATAATCAGTAAACAAAAAGTTAGAAAGTTTTCTGGTGCTATATCCATACTCACCTCGTCTGAAGTTTTCATTAAACCAAGCATATATAATGGGATTGATAGCACTGTTGGCATAGGCTAGATAAAGTGCAGCAAAACGGAATCTGTAAAACCAATCATCAAGCTGAAACAAAAAGCAAGAATCAGTCTAGCAGTAATAGCTGCTTGTCCTTCACATCGACGCATAACTTAGAACTGTTATTCCTTTTATAGGTGCCAGCTTCATAGATTGACATTTTTTTCTGAAAAACCCTCGTGTCGTTGCCTTTTTTAAAACGTCTGTAGAATATCGTGGATGCTACATGTTTATCCTATATTTTTCTATTCCATCAGCCCCATCATACCCTTCTTCAAATATTTTTGTTTTCGTTATTTAAGGATAACCCTTTCTTAGTTGGTAAAGATTTTAGTTCAGAAGAAGATTCCAAAACTGATAATTTTCCACCTGCAAAATTCTCTGATCTAGAAGTGTTATCGCAAAATAACGAAATAACTATTCACTTTCTAAAAGGAAAAAAACATAATTCGCCAAACATGATTGTAGGTAACCCTAAATAGCTCAATGTTAAGATTTGTTCAGAAACTTGTATCTGGTAGTTCATCAAAACATGAGAATGATAGGTCGGATCAAATGGTTCGAATTCCTTGTGCCAATTATTTTTTTATAATATTAGCATGGTATTTGTATTTAGCCTATGCACACTAAACTCTATTTCTCACCCTTAATGTCTATGGAATCAATGTCATTCTTCCCCAAAATAATAGTGGTCGGATTAGATCTTTTCGGAATTCAATTAGACTCTATTCAGATCATATATGTCATTCAACCATCACTGAAATACGCTTAAATTCGGTTTATTTAAAATCATGTTTCTTGATGTTTTTAAAGCATCCATACATTAAAACTGTGATCAATTTGATGTCTTGTAAATAAATCCCATTGACTCATGCCTGTGTTGATTCTAAAACTGAAGAACGTTGTGTCAGAAGAACGCAATGAAGGTGTTACAACACTCGGCTTGAAGAAATATCAATAAAATCCCGTTTGGTTTGTTTGGGGGGGGGGGGGGGGGGTAGGTTTCTTATAAGCGGAAATTGTCATATATCCGATGGAAAGCTCAAAAGATTATTGAAAATATAATGTTAAATGCTAATCTCTGATCATCACAAAATACAAATAATTCTGTCCTTTTAGACGGAAAGTAATATTAGCAGTTTGCTGGTGATACAAAACCGGATTTGTTAGTATTTTAGTATTCCTCACCACACTTCTGAAATTTACTGACGATGCAAAGCAATACAATTTATAACAATATCTCACGGTACCATACCTGTGCGTTCTTGTCCACTCTGTGTTCGGAGTACATGATGATAATCTGGAACGGTAGCCAGCACACAACAAACACTGTCATCAATATTACCAACATAATAATAACCTGCGGAGAAAAGAGAAAATATGTTTGTTTTTACACATATAATGAAGACACACACTGGATATAATGGGTACGCCAGGATCTTGTAATAGGTAAAATGTTAAACGCTTTTGCAATTTAAAAAACCTGGGATATCAGATAGGTTATAAAGTCGCTTGCCCACACAGCTATAAAAACGATTTACACAACAAACCCTTGAATGGCATTTCAGCCCGGTCATTTCCGTCAAGCAAACAAATCGTGCCTTTGTTTCAGTTTCTATAAACTGTTAGTGTCTCCCAAAAGAAAGCGAATATTTCAATATGTAAATTGTGGAAACCTGACGAATTCCGAAAAGAAAAAAAAAGTTTGCGAAGAGTTCGCCTCCAGAAGGGTAATCAATATTTGTTCATCAGCATTCAGTCGTAAGCCTGTCATTTGCCTTCCCACAACTTGGGCCTATGCTATTAAAAGCTTTTGCCTGACATAAAACAAACTGCAAAAAATCACAACAGAGTCTATTTCCGCTCAAATGAGATAAGCTGAGAAAGGCTTGTGTGACAAACACAAACCTATTTATGACTACCTCAACGTCTTTTTTCTTTGAAGTCTTTTAGCTCATTAAAGACCTAGTCAAAACAACCGTGGATTGCCCTGCACTATACGTCAAAACACGTCCAGTATGAATTTAATGGACTTTTCTACCAGCTTATAATCGCCATCGTTTTATTTAATCGTTATAAATTAAAGTTAGCTTTCCGTTGGATTTATGCCACACTGTAGCCGACTTTTTTCCATCGCCTCACAATCATCTTAAAAAATGTTTCGCTTTCTGAGGTGTACAGAAAGCTATTGGAACACTACCGAATGATTCCATTTCCCACGAGAATTTGTACATGCCTTACGCTCCTATTACCAGCGCTCGACCAATGGCCACTCCTCACACTTGTGCACTAGCTGAAAGGGCTTCTGATTTCGTGTATTAGCTAAACGAAGCTAATCATTCAGATGGTTGATTTGCTTGGAGTGAGGGGTGTGCATCTCATAAAATTTTATTGGTTGGTCTAGTCACATGGGAACGCTTATCCACATTAACACAATAAAAATACTTTGATTGGATATTATCAATTCTCATCAGCCGTCAATTCTAACTCCCGCAACCAAAACTCTCCGGCGTATGTTGAATCGCCCAGAACCCCCATTCATAAAAAAAATGATGCTTAACATCGAATAAACAAAAATATCACCGTCCTTATGACTTTAATTTAATCTCATAATTTAACAAGTTATTGTACGTTTAAATACATGTATCTGAACTAGAATAATGAATTACGTCACATACAAGCCTAATAAAACTGTGCACATAAGAACTACTGGGGCCGATATTTACATTATATTTTCGTCTAAAATAGTACAAGGCTAGTGAATATATGTAAATGTATTTCTGTATTACTATGCATGGTATGTTGACTTTTTCGGGCAATTAATTCAATGAAATATATTCAAATTCACCAGTGAACCTGAAGAAGAGATGTATGAGATAACTATTTAATTATCTGGTTCAATTTCGTTACGCTGACGTAGTGTCCAACGAGAAACTGACCAAGACATATAATTTAAAATATTAACTTATCGACATAGATATGGGAGCGTGATAGTTGGTGTTGGTGGAAGGTATGCCTCGATAGATTAGCAAGTTTGTGACGGGAAAGCTAGATTAATCTTTCCGGGTGTATTGTGGTGATTACCAACAACTTATAAGCAAGCACACTCAAGCGACAGTACGTAGAAAGAGATCAGCTTTCATTGGCTTTTATTTTCAAATGTCTTCGTTAGCCCTCTGGCGACAGTACATGGAATCAGAAGCCCTTTCAAACAGCGGATAAGAGTATGGTATTCGTCGACCGCTGGTTATAATAGTGTATACATGCCTTAGAGTTGTTAAAATCCATTCATTTGTCCACCGCATATAGTTAGCCGTCTGCAACAAACGTACAACCTGGAAGTGTTTACCTTTAAGACAGACATTGTCCCTTGAGATAACAGGTTGTGGCGACGAAGTGGCAGTACCATATTAAATGAAACTATCACAATGGTACAACTAAACTTATTACTTACGCTTTTGTTATATATATATATATATATATGTACTTAATAGGCAGATCCAAATTTAAAAGATGTCTGTTATACAATTATAATTATTCATATGGAACGATTTAACAAAATTGATGTCGAACTAAAATATTTTTCAGGGGGCAGAAATTCTGAGTAGAATACTGATGGACTGCACACACAATATAAAACAAGCAGCGCAAACATGATTCTAAGTATTTGCTATCCAGTCATTTCGTTATCAAATCATTACTATCTTATGATATTACATATCTCGTAAGTGGTGGGTACTATCATGGTGCAATTTAGTTGGATGAATTTTTTAAAAAGTCATAGACTTATAACGCATTAGTGTGAAATCCATGCCACCTCAGCATTCTTTGCACAAGTATCAATCGTATAAACATTGTGCACTCTAAAGAATACTGACAAAGACACGTTGTGTATACAGGCACACATCGATCGAGATAAGGCTGGTTTTATTTTTATTTACTAAAAGAAACATCTGTTTTGTCTCGACAGCTCGGATATAGAGCTTGTCTGATAGTTGTAATAATCTTTGTCCAGCACGAATTCGTGTTTTAGGCCAATGGTCAATGGAATGTTTTCTTGGTGTTTAAATAATTTTCATTAAATGGTCAAGAATAACAAACTACCCGTAGCACGGTATATCCTAATTGCAGATAGATCAAAAGAGACAATGAACTTCTTTACAGGTTTCTTGTCCAAGGCGTTCGTCTAAGGTTTAAAACAATCTTTAAGTGGGTGGACTAGTGGGAATGTTTATTCAGATGAATGCCCAGGGCTATAGAAGAAACAACCCCAAAGGAACAAAAATGAATAGTATTTTTGAAATATAAAATATCAATATAGTCCGACAGGTTCAAAACCATTAACTTCCATGGGCACAAAAGATTGAGAGGAGAAATGACGAGAATCTTACTCCAAATTTCGTTTCTATAACTGCGTTCTTGCTTCGCGCTGTCTCGCCTGCACTTTCTTTGTAGAGTGATTGAAGAGAACGCTAGGGTGAAAGCAAAATTTTGTTATCGTCCCTCTCATTTTTCTTTCATTAACATGCACAGTACCGAATGTATTTAAAAATGCCAAGCTTCTGATTCTGTCCTCTGTTCAGGTATAGTATACACCGTTTGTTACGTCATTGAAATGCTTCATAATGTAAGCGAGGGTGCCAACAATGATATTGGTTTTATGCATCTAGTTCCAAAATGTCGAACATAATAATAACCATTTAACTTTTCATTTACCTGTGAAAAGTGAAACGATTTATGAAACAGTGATAGAAATGGTTGATAAAGATTATGTACCAGTATTGTTTTCGGTGTTAAATAATTTGTCTTTACTTACTGTTATGTTTGTTTGTATGGATACTATGATGCTATTGGACATTTGACGGAAATAAATCAAACAAAGAATGCATATTCCATAGCATAGTCATGCAGAGGTATAGCCAAACCCTAATTTTTTCATAAAGATTATCGTAATTTAGCCAGCTTTATTTCGCGCTTTGATGCTTCAGGTTAGTTGCTTACCGCGAGTAACGTAGCACAAGAATGTACACAAACATCTTGACATGCGATTTGTGGTAAAATTCTTAAGACGAGACACGAGAGTCCGCATCCATCTTTTAAACTGTTGGCTCTGTGTTCTTCACAGTAAATAACATTTTGATCATGTATGGTAATTTAACTTGGTTTAACCCTATTTTACCAAATGTTTGGCATCTTCGCTATTTATATTGTAACTTACTCTGGGATTCAACTTGCAATCGCCACTCAAACAAAAGAAAAGGAATAAGAGATTGGTTAACAATATGCCCAAACCCGCAGTCCACCCAAGATACGCTTAACTCCATGTAGTGCATCAAAATTAACCTAATGAGGGAAACTTCAGTGTGTTCAGTTTGAAGAAAACATGTGTTCAGTCTGAACAAACAAAATTACCCACAACTAATATCCATCAATTATACCTAAATTTGCATTATTTGGTGAATTGTTATTTATGTTGGACATCTGCACATGGATAAGAATGCAGTATGCAAGTTTCAAACGCTTTAGATAACTAGTAACTAAGATGCAAACAGGAAAGAGCTGGACAAAGAATTTGATAAAGCTTATTCCAAAATTTTTTATAGAAATTTACATAATTCCGTGATTTTTTTTCTACGTTGAACATCTATATAATTTCCGTGATTTTTCATCAACGCTTTCTTTTCTACGTTTCAATTCTGTGTATAAGCGTGGTTAGAAAATCTGAGTGACAATTAGTAGTCAGATAGGGCCTGGACAGGACTAATTTGCAAAATTTATGCATATATTTGCATAATTCCGAGATCTTTTTCTACGTTCCATATCTGCTATATAAAAGAATTCTGTATGCGAGTCTCAAAAGCTTAAGTGAAAAAGTAGTCAAGACACATCCTGGACCAGCTTCCCAGGGATTGAGCTACTTTGCATAGTTTATGGAGAAATTTGCATATTTGCGTGATTGTCTTTTTCAAATTTCAAAAGCTCTAGTTAAAAAGTAACCAAGATACAGCCCGGACACGGACATCGGCAAACCTATATGCCCTCCGCCTATCTTACTAGAGAGGGCACCACAACAGAAGTGAGAACGCCAAACGGTTATTCTTTCTGTAGAGTAAGAGGGAATTCCATTTTCGGCCGGCCACACACTTATCACGATAATTTAACTTGCTTTACTTATTTATTTATTTTTATTATTTTTTTCTTGCATTAAAGAGTGGGGCACTGGGATATATGTCTGTGGCTACAATATATTTTGTGCCGGATAAACTTCTAATTAACATGCCGTTGGAATTACTTACCTTCCTTTTAACTTTTTCCTGTACAGTTTTCTCGTCGCTTATATGTTCTCCTGGGATATGACTCACCCATAGTCGCCAAATGATGACGGTGTAGGCGCCCGTCATTATGACCACAGGGATGGCGTAAAGAACGACAAATATGAATGTGTAATAAAATTGCCGAGTTGGTGACGACCCCATTGTGACGTTAAATTGGGGATCATAATATAATTCCACCGGCCATTCGTCGTCGCACCACATCTCCTTGTGATTTTTCCAAGTGCGCTGAACCATTCGCCGGTACATGAGAAGCGGAGAGGCTACAATGATTGCCACCATCCAGATGAATACAATAGAGGACGTTGCCCGTCTCTCCGTCATATGGGCTTTTAGAGCAAACACGATACCAAAAAATCTGTCATAGGCGATGAATGTTAGGTTCATGACACTGGATACCAAGGAAAATACTGAAACAACGACGAGAAAACAAATTAGTTTTATATCCCATAAGTGTGATTCGTTCAACACTTTTTTCATTTATAGCTTCGGGGTCTCATATCTATAATGTATGATAGAAAAACTATACAAAAAAGATTACAAATGTCCATTCCGCAACATATTTGAGATGGCGTTGAATATTGCATGAAACGTTTTGGACATGATTATCATAACACGCGTCAAGATACATGAACGAGTCTTAATAAAAGTTGTACACAGAAGGCTGTTATGTAATTAATATTAATAGCAATCTTCGATAAAGCGTGAATGTACATCTGATTTTCAATTAACTGATTGGGTTTATTAAGTAAAATATATTAAACAGAAATACATGTAATTAAGAATGTGACAGGCATTAATACTTTGTAGGCCTACAGTGATTTAGATGGAAGTGACAACGAGGAAAATACAGAACTGTTAACGTGCTGCTTACAAATCGCTAGATTTTTTTTTTTTTTTTTTTGACATCTAAAAAAAACAAAATCCCATTAAATAGTCTTCCAATTTGTTACTTGGAAACACTATACCCACTTGTAAAAAAAAAATTGTTCGAAAACAGTAGTGACTTGATCATTTCTTCCCTTAGAGTTCTTGTTTACGTGATAACGTGATAGGAGTTCCTTTAGTCTACTTTCCGGACACATAATATAACAGCTGTATAATTGTAGCAAACAAGATATAACCAATAATTGGATGTCATAGAACTGGCTCAAAATTTAGCTTGGAGTCATTTTATATCACATATAAATGCTTACCCCAGACAGGAATATATAACTCAATTGATGCTAATAAATGTTCTGCTAAAGGTCTTTTTCGATCCTATTGTACTAACAAGACGATTTTGGTTCATTTACTCCCATATCTCCCATATCTCTACAACAGTTCAATTGTAGTTGAGTATTTAGATCATTATCTTGTCGGCTAGATCAAAGCAGTTAATAGACAAGGTTTCCACTTTTCCCCTCCGTTACTGCCAGACCGGTGGCAACATATTATTGGACTTTAGATAAATGATGGCCCAATCGTATAAATTCCTGCCACGAATAACAGTACACTATGATGGAAACTTTTTTGTAGTGTTAACAAGTATATTAGCCAAAGTGAAGCATCAACCAATCGCCCCCAGTAGTACTCCGGGTAGATATAATAGAATCCCGTAAGAATCGCTTTGGAAAAGAGACTCCCCTTTCGCTGAGCATGACAGGATATTGCCATTCACTTAGAAAATCTCCAGAAAAGGCTCAGTACAACGATCTTATCAACAGAAACTTCTAAAACAATTACACTAACTCTATGATAACATTTTTTCCCGGGGATTATGAACTTATTGTGATTATTTGTATGCATAAGTTTACGTTATCGGTAATAGGGCACGTTAGCCCGTTCTCTTTTACTGGACTTCCGGGTAAATCGTTTAAACTGCTTGACATCCGGGTACATCGTTCAAACTACTGGACTTTCAGGTACCTCGTTCAAACTACTTCACTGCCGTTTCGTTTCAGAGCCATATTTTGTATTGCTATTGTACCCAGCTGTTAGATTGGAGAGAGAGTTGCCAGCTTTTAAACTCTCCGTTATGCAAAAACAAGACAAACTGTTATAGGTACCCGTAATTGGAGTGATTAATGAGAAATATTGCACGAGGTGACTTATAGGCCCTATTGATTGAAGACCTACACAAACCAACACCTGTAAAACCCGCAGCGTGGTCACACAAAAAAAAACTCTGTTTTGGGCCAAGACACTTCTGTTATTATTAATGAGATTATTGCGTTATATTTAAACTTAACAGTTGTAATTGACTGTTATCGTTAACCTTCTTGACCATGACCTGTGCATTATTTTCCCATGTTATTTGATGATGTATTAAATAAAGAAACACGGTGTTTTTGTTGTTTTTGAATTATTATTTTGATCAAAAATCACGTTGGGTTCGTCCTCTAAGAAAAGTGAGTGAAGAAAATTCCGACTACCAGTTACAATAGCTAGAATATACTTTGATTAAAAAATCCATACTGCAATTCATGCAAATAGTTCATAAGAAAATGTGGTATCGCAGTCGATAATGTAATATCTAAGCCACTATAGTCTCCGTTATATGAAATAAGTCAAGAATAATTAAGTATTGATTTTATATTGCAAGGAACGCAGTTGTATGGATTCCTTTACATGCTTCTATCATTTAGTACACTTATAATCTGGCTATAATCCCTATTTTCTTTCAAAGAGTGTTTTGTTATTTACTGGTGTTGTCGGATGGCCGTTAAGATCATTCCCATATACTCATACGGATTGTACGGTTTCAACAAAGACGCTATTAGGACCAAAAAGGCACCGGCACCGCTGACAACAATATGTTAATTACATTCGCCATTTAGGCAGTGCTTCTCGTCTATTGTGTGCTGCGGACATGGTCACGTTGACTTGAAACTCACACGATGTGTCCACTGTTCATAGCCTTAGCTGAGAAAATCAGCTCTGTCTATTTACCACACTATTATTCATTTTGTCGACAGAGTTGAGGAAACGCGCCATGCCAAAAAGTGACATGTTTAATGTTCTACTGATAAAATTTTGTAGATGATAACATAGCGGCACACTAACAAAATTATATCAATACGGGAATATCGCGAAATTTGTCCGATACGATTCGCAAGCGATTCATAATGTTAAAGTAAGTAGGTCATGCATGAGTGCGCCCCTATATTTTTACAATTTATTAAAGAATATTTAAATTTTATATCTTTAAACTTATACTTAGAGTAGACAGTTAAGGGTGGAATCTACGGATAACCTGCTACGTTTTCTTTTTGGGGGGAAGAAGTTTCAGGACACTTTTGATTTTATATACACGCAAAAGCCTATAAATGCTTGTTTCTTTAGAGCAATTCAAATAATGGAACAAACACATAGAACCGATCTAATGTGGCTTTGTTTTGCGTCTCCTAGTTATCTGGATATGTATGTGTAGGTTACCAGAGGCGTCTAAAGTGGTTTTCTTCACTTAGTGGTTGACAAAGTGAAATAACATTCAGAAAGTTAACAAACGCAAAGAAAACAAACAAATGAAAATAAACAGCGTTAATTGACGGCAAAATGTCAGAACAAAAAACATCATTCGTGGTTATGACAGTTTCCAGTGGTTATTCTTTACACAGAATTTCTTGGGGCAAATCTGTGGTAATGTTTGCTCTCGTTATTACCGACTGTTAACTGTATGACTTATCAATGATTAAATTAAATGTCATATTTAGAGCCCATAACTCCATGTGAAACAACGTAGAACAATATATATTTTGGCGACATTTGTGTTCAACGGAAGCTGATCGAAAATATCGAAAGACGTACTGTTCTAAAGAAAACTAGCGATAATCAATGCATATGGTGTTCCTACTTGAGTGGCAGTATTATTCTGTGGTCGTTGAATTTGCGATTGTTATTGAATGGAAGGGATCAATATTGTGTGGCTTCCAGCTCATCCCTGTGCAAAAGAGGACTTCCGGAGAAAAACATCAAGTACAGATCAATAGGATAAAATGTTTTGAAATATAGCCCGTGGCCATAATTCATCATCAAATATTATAGAGCGCTAGGTATAAAATAAAAACAATTTGCCTGCGGAACTCATTTCTGAAACATTAGGAATGGTTATCAGAACCTTATCCGATTACAATACTGCGGGATAGTGACAAAATAATGTGACTACCATTCTAAAATAAATATTTAACCTGAGCCTTTCGGGTGAATTCGTGCAGTGTCATTTAAACCAGAAAACACACGATTATCGATAAACATTGCGGATCATTTTGGTTTACAAATTTCGATTGTCGCGATTAACCAGGTAATGGTATTGAAGTTCGATCATGATGTTAAACAGTAAAAAATGACATACTTCGAGCTACGATTTAACACTATAAGACGAGATTATCGACATTTGCTACAAATTGGGAAAAATACATTTCCACCGACAACAACTACCGAGTTGAGCCATTATCGCTAATTAGAGTGTCCAACTGCGTGAACTTTTTTTAAACATTTGATATTCCGAAAATCGGCCTTTTGCTTCAAACAGACGTTGATTGTGTCAAGAAAGAATGAACATTGGAATAATTTTAATTACGGTTTCAAAATTGTTTATAGGACAATCGTTCAGTCATGGCTTTGGTGGTACCCTTTATGGTTCGGTATGGAACCCTTATGTAACCAATGTATTATATCTGCCTCCTTGAAGGTGTACAAACTGTCACTCACTAAAACCTTGAGCGATAAATAGCCATGATTCTGTTCCCTAAATGTGTTGGATGCTTTGACCGAGAGCAGTGCGTTCCTTACAGACTTTACTAACCATTGGCGGATTAATCAATTTACAACTCGCGAAAAACACTTTATATTTCATGGTTGTGTTTATGGCGTTGCTTTCATGTTGAACTTCATCACCATATAGACATATAAATATAGATGTACAACGAGGCTGAATGCAAATATATCAATCAAGCAGCAACATATGGGGTCATTTATTCCTATTACCTTCATTCTCACTGTCATTCGTCTGTCCGATACGTTTCGTAAGACATTAAGTAATTTGTCTGAACGGTAATCACCATTTCCACGGTTTGTCTGAGTCTTGTCCTATATGTTCTACTCGTACTCAGTTTTACCAGGTGAGCCAATTGTTTGCTTGGCACACATGATAAATAGCACACATTATACATTTGGCCTATTTGAATTTAATTCATATAGAAATGTATCAAATGTTTTAAATGAATCGTTGTTGTAGAAATGATGATAAATATCAGTAAGCATAGAGTAGAGGCAAAACTTTTTATCTGGATGTACTTTACATAGAATTGCCGTTGAGGCCAAGGACTTAGCAGCATATGTCAACGATATCGCACGTTATGTATCATTCCCAGCTAGCAGACGGTGTAATGGTTCAGTCTCGAACGGCTTGGGATTGTTCTTATTAAACTTCGATAAATCACCCACAGTCGGTCTTTTTCGCCGTCAAGATCAACATGCGGTCTGTTTTCGACTCTATAATGGATTTTTCTGAGCACATCATCCATAATAAACAAATCAATAAATTAAATTTCCTTGATCTGCCAGAAATTCAAATACACTATGCTGAATCGATTACCATGTTTGGTAACAGACTCTTTTTGAAGAATCACTACAAGTTTCTTCAAAACTATAAGCCATATATAATGTTTAAAAATAAATAAAACATCTTGATAAATAAAGCAGTTTTTTTATATTTTATATTCTTCCTGTTGTATTGACACATGACCATGACACACAACATGGCGTTGTGATAGTGATCAAGTGTATTTGAATATGATATGAAGTATATGAATGTCCACATAAGGCACCCGTAACTACATCATAGCCTGGCCTGTACTTAAGACATCTGTTTAGTCCTCGTTGTATACAGACTCCTGGATGGCAGTGGTTAGATTCAAAGACAACGATTGATTATCAAGTGTTACATACTTCATAATTGCGTGTTGCAAAAGTCTAACCAGAGGAAAGTATGGGTTAAGAAGTCGCAAGTATCTAAGATCTAAAAGGTTTAAACGCTTTAAGGGTTGGTTAATGGAACAGTTCAGTCTGTGAATTACGCATTTGATAGATTAGGAGAAAAACCTCTTGGCAGCTTTTTAGACAGTTTGACCTTTTCAGAAATGGCGATCATCCCCCATTCTGTTGCCCGTATGTAATTAATAACAGAGAAGCATCCCTTTTTCTACTTTGTGTGTGTGTGTGTGTGTGTGTGTGTGTGTGTGCGTGCGTGTGTGTGTGTGTGTGTGTGTGTTTAGTTGATCTTACATGTTTAGTACAAGAATCCATAAAATCATATCCTAATCTTTCCTAAACCTACAATGTATATCGATAAAATAGTATTTTTTAAATAGTTCCCTAACTAAGGCAATTAAAGTAGTTCCCATCTTGCCAACCTTTGGTCTGAGCCACCATTGCATAGGATGATAGTTTAAAAGTACAAACGGAACCGAAATGCCTCGAGTTAAAAAAAGTGATTGTGGTGGTTTATTTCTATGTTTTACCAGTGACGCTTTTCAGTCCAGAAGCCAGTTTCGTGACTATCGCATGTTACAATTTCTGAACAATAAACTATTTTACTGTCGTACAACACTTTGTAAAAAATGGCCCTAGGATAAGATAAAGCAATTTCGTGACACAGATTCACCCCTGTGTTTCTCATTAGCCCATACACTTCAAATGCCACAAACTACTCCATCAATGCGGACAATTTCCATGAAATGCATCAATTGCGTTAGACCAAGTAACATAGTATGTCCTGCTGTGCCGTTCAGGGTAATCTAATCTTACAGAGTTACAGAGTGAGACAGCAGGATTCTAATCTATTGTTTCTTTCTCAATATTTTAAAACCGTACATATGCTCTCTATGTTCAGGGTCGCCTATTGTTTTAACCTTACAAAAGCTTAAACTAACACTAATATCCTTCACTGATTTTCAATTTTTTGGACATTGACTGTTAATTGACTGATAATGTTGATATTGTGTACCAAATACCTACTTCATTATGCCAGTTGGATGTTTTTCATAAACACTGTACCACTATTTAGATTGTGTGCTAGTTTGTTAGATTGGGGTTTTACGTCAAACATCACTTATATGACTACGGATTTTCCACTTCACACTGTTCCTGATCTAATTACGGTAGAAAACCGGATGGAAGCCTCGCAAAAAACACCCGGAGTCACATCGTGTGAATGACTAATGTACCTGATGGTCGATAGACAGAATCGATCCTGCAATCGGTTCCTCGAAGTGGAATTAATAAGTGTACACGCAAACCACTAACCCACGGCTGCGGGCCTGCGCTATTTAGAGATTTGGATGTCGTTAAAACACCTTCGTGAAAACCTTCTTCGAAAACACATTTACCTAAAACAGTCATCTTCTAGACGAAAACTCCACACTAGCAGAACATTTTCAACTGACGTTTGCACAAATAATGCCCTATTGACAAATTTAATTTTAATATGTTCACAAGGTGTGGGATAAATTATAATATTTTTTGTGAATGCTTCAAATGTTAACTAATGACAGATATGTGGTATATTGGTTATTGTCTATACCGTTTATTATTAGATCTGCCACACACATACGTATAGAATTCAAGAAAATTAAGTCAGTATTAGTGAGTCCATTTCTGAAAACGGCAACAAATTGGAAACAGCTGTAGATTGTTTGTTTGTTTGATTGGTGTTTAACGTCGTTCTCAAGGGTATTTCACTTATATGACGACGGACAAAAATAC
>JAVFBW010112392.1:0-16113 GCA_034783835.1 Mopalia ciliata | reverse complement strand
CCACTCGTCGGATAACTAGTGGTAATGCTGCGTTCGGGGCAGTCTTAACCACCACTCGTCGGATAACTATTGGTAATGCTGCGTTCGGGGCAGTGTTAACCACCACTCGTCGGATAACTACTGGTAATGCTGCGTTCGGGGCAGTCTTAACCACCACTCGCTGGTAACTATTGGTAATTATTGGTCGTAATAACGACCCCGAACTCGATTCACTCGATAAGCATCGAGTTGACGACGAGTGGTATTTTCCACTCGTAGAAGCACTCGAACGGATATTACATGTCGGGAAATCGCGTTTACGACTCGTAACAGTGCTCTCGAATGCTTCTCGTTTTAAGTACGAGCAAATGTGGATGTAAATTTACAGCAACTGTTACGGGTGGATACATAAACGGACGACAGCGGTTAGATTGGGTGGTATAATGGCCGAATCGACATCTCAATCCACAAACGTTGGAAGTCTGACAGTCTCAAAACTCGGTGTGTGCTGGTTGATTTGTATTGCTCTGTCCGGGAATTTCGACCAGCACTGACAAAGACACGAATCTGAATCCCAGTCTACCAATAAAATAAAAGATACCATCTCACATCAATGAGATTCTACCTGTTGATATGTGAACAGATGCGAGTAAAACAGTGCATAATTTGATCACTTTCTTCAGATATGGCCAGAAGAACAGAGTGGTGTATCTTGCGATTTGTTTCATAGCTGGTTAGGTCCACGATACAGAAAGTTTGTTCTTTATCATGGCGTGGCGGCACAATCACCCAAGAAAAAGTGAGTTTATTCATATTGCAAAACACGGTGCAATACATTTTGTAAATTTACAGTACAAAAGCTTATGCAACAAAGTTGGTATATTTACGGTGCAAACTATTAAAGCATGATAATTATCAGTGTAAAACATGGCACAAAAAGGTGCGTTAATAGTTCAACAAAAATTGTGAATATACAGTGTTCAACATGGGTCAACAAAGTGTATAAGGCAACAAAGCAAACCTGGAACAAAAATATGTGTGTATAGTTACTGGGCAAAACTCAGTAACTATACTCACCAAAGTGAGTAAATGTATACTGCAAAACATGGTGCAATACAATTTGTGAATATACAGTGAAAAAACTAATGCAGCAATATATGTAAAGGTACAGAGCAAAGCATGAACAACAAAGTGTTTAAAGTTAGGGAAAAAGTTATTGCACAATATTGCGCAACAAAGTGTGTAAAGTTATAGAGCAAAACATGGGACAACGATATGTGTACATTTACAGTGCAAAACATTGTGCTACAAAGTGTGTAATTTCACAGTGCAAAATATGTAACAGCAAAGGCTTTAAATTTGCAGTACAAATTATAGGGCAACAAAGTGTTTAAATTCACAGTTCCAAACATTGGACAACAAAGTGTGTAAATGTAAAGTGCTCAATATGGGCAAACAAAGCGTGTAAAAGTACAGTGCAAGACATGGGGAACAAAATGTTAAAGCTATAGAGCAAAATATGGGGGGAAAAGTGTGTACAAAATATAGAATAAAACATTTCACAACAAAATGTGTAAATTTACGGTGTAAGATATGGAGAAACAAAGTGTGTAAATGTAAAGCGCTCAATATGGATCAACACAATGAGTAAAGTTACGGTGCAAAACATAGTGCAACAAAGTGCTAAATTGCCGAGCAAAACCTGTCCCAATCTAAAAGATGTTTTTTTGATGAAGCTGTATCATTAGTAATACATACGCTATATAACGACGGTACCTAGGTATAGCTTAGATAAGGCTACATTGTATGATAGACTATTATAGATACAGAACTCCGCATCAAGTAGAAACAAAGTTATGAATCTCCCCACAGAGAACACACCAGGATAAAATTAGCTACCACCAACTATATACAAGCACTGTCTCTTCAAGAAGAAACAACAATACATCCGCTTTTATCTATGTAATATCTATATTTTCAAATGACCTATTTTTAGTAATGACCGAGGCACCTGTTCGTAGTCTAACGCTTCGTTAGGCTTCACCAATTTTTCTTTGTTCGCTGAACTATGAAAATTATACATATGATAATAAGTTGGAAATAGGATACGTAATTAGCATGTTGTTAAACTGGTTATGGAACATAACTACGTCTTTTCTAGACTTAAATTTCCCAGGGTTGTTATAAACATAATTTTACCATGAGATCATTTTAACAAAAGTAAATTACATTTAAATATATAGATTGAGAATATATAATGGCAGTGTGTCCTATGATGCGATATATCCTGTTTTAAACTTGTGCGTGGTTTTATCCTGTAATTTTCTGTTTAACAGTTTTAATGCTGGAAAGTAATATTCAAGTCCACCTTTTAAATTAAAGATGTTAGATATGGAAACCTAAAGAGACCATCGCGTTACCTTGCCCCGACAAAGCGAATGCGGCAGATTGACGAAATTGCCCTCGCTTCATTGCTGCCTCGGTGCTTCTCTTTTCTGATCTAATTCGCTTTTTGACTGCCTTGCACTCTATTTGACAGAAGATGCGAGATATATGGCAAGGTGGCCTGATTTTTTCTATTAATTCATTAAAACTTTCCTTTTGTCGTTTTTTTGAGAAGAACATAGAAGAACACCCCTTACACTCCCCCCCCCCCCCTTTCCGGTTCCACCCCCCACCCCAGCCTGGAAAAGAAAAGAAAATACAGTGGACTAACATCCGTTAGACCTTAGACTGGACAGCCATAAAAAAACGCACTGTTTTATCAGTATTAAACTGAAGATCTTCTTTATTTTTAAAGAAACGCCTAGAGCAAACATGTGAAAGTTTGTATAATATCTTTATCGAATAATAAAACACTTCACTTCTGTCTGGATACCTGTGGAGGTTTCAGAGTATCACAGAGGGGAAACGTTTTAAATTGGTCCGATTTGCGGCATGTCGCAACTTCACAACAATTTTGGTTAACGGTGTCACCTCGAAGAAAACAAGTACCATTCTGTAATAAATGAAAACAACCACTGACCAGAAGTGACAGTGTTGTAAGGCGATTAATTGATGGTTACTTGTTGTCATGTGTGCTGAATTGTGTGAGTATTATAGCCACAAGTTAAACCTGTGGGATTTATTGACTAATACTAGCTTAACAATGATTTATAATTTCTTACACAGAGATTTGATTCTTTAATTATCCACTACATTGTCACGAAGCTATACCACGCATGGGCAGTGAATGGCCTATTCACAGAACGCACTACTTTTACGCGTTTTCGTTTTGGGTTTGTTTAAACACACTATATTCAAGCGTACAATAACTTTGCTGTTGACAGTTCCGAAAATTTCCGAAATTGTCGCTGCGGACAATCCCGAAATTGTCCGATTGATGTTTCAAAATCTGTATAAAAGTCGGCATTAGGCTAATTATATAATCATTAAGTACCATCTAACCTTTCAACGCAGATTTTTACTTTTGGATAAACTGGTCCCTTCACTATCTTTCCAGGAAGTCACGAGGTGGGGGCTCGACTTTTAACCACAGTAACGAAAACAATCCTCTTCCTAAAAAAATTGAAATATTGAGTGCGGGTTAACATAAAACGGAATATTTTTTTACTTAATAAAAAGTAACTTTTTAGATTCTTTAAAAATGAATTGCTTGATCTACAGCTCAATGACATATTAGCATAGTCCCAGTGTATTTTAATATACTGTCATTTTCTTGGCGATGTCGCACAATTTTCGGTAATATACCGAAAATTACTACATACAACTTGGTCTTGGTTTATATATGACCAAGCTGTCAAAACCCCAAGTCTTGGAGGTGAGACTGCGATGGTTTCAATCAAATGCACGTATTGGCTCTCGTGCCCAGCATCAAGTGGTAAATTCGAAACACGTTGGAATTATATATATATATATTTACCTGATATAGCCGCGAGAACGGTAATGAAAAACGAATATCTAGCAATCAAGCGTTTTGATGGACTTTAATGTTACACGTTATGACATTGTTAAGCGGTGTGTAACGCCCTTGCTACAAGAGCTTTGTGATATCGATGTTATCCATCAACTATTCAGTTTATATGTCCTCATAAAAATCAGATAAACTGCTGAGCTGGGATAATCGGTTAACGACACGGTTTGTTTGGTGCCAGTCTGTCGGGAGTTACAGATATCTGCTTGGCTGAATTTTATCAAGTAGTAAAATAACTAAACTAAAAGTTAACAAGCGATTTGAGTATACGCAATGCGTATAAAAATAACTGTTTCATCTTTTGGCCAGATTAGGGAGTCATTGTTATTTCGATAATCCCCAGTTTAAGAAAAATACGTTTTTCTCTCGTTAGTGCTCAATATCTCAGATTTCCAAACTAGGTAGGGATTTCCTTAACCTGGTGTCATATACTGAGACTAGATGTGGTGTCAGTTGGCCTTGCGTCAACATACTGAGACTGGATAGGGAATTGGTTGGCCTTGCGTCACTATTTCTGAGACAGGGGAGGGAATATCAGTTTGACTACTTTCATTATTAGTAAGACCTGGGATTACAATATACAGGGATATGTATACAGCAAGCCTTAACCTTGAATTGCCGATGAAATCACGAACTCTCTCGATGAACGCGAAAACGGGCGAAATGCTATACCGATTTGCAAGCGAAGAAGGCAGTGGCGTTGAACACAAATTACTTGATTTCACTCTTTTATATTTCCATAAACGGCTATCTTTAATTCCATAGAAAGTATTATGGTTACTCGGAAAAAGGGCATTTGGATTTAAAAACGAACAATGTTGGACTAGCAAAACCTGGTATTCGCGGATAAAAAAAAGGGGGCCGATTGAAGGAAAAGAAGGCGATCGGGACGACATGGCATAGTTTGACCTAGTCTCGCTAAACCAGACTTCTCGCGAGAACTTCTTGACTACATAGTCTGGTACCAAAGCATACTAAACGTTGAAAAAGAAAATGGCCGTCATATTGTCCTGGTTTCGGACAGTTGGTTTTCTGAAAGGTTAATTTTTAAATATATTTTCAAACATTCCTTTTGCAACGTTTAGTATGCTCTGGTACCAGACTATCTAGCCGTGATCGAAGTTCTCGCGAGAAGTCTGGTTAAGCGAGACTAAGTTTGACCTGAAGCATAAAAGTGAAATTTGCCGATTACAGGAGATCGTGGAGTAAGTTTCCCAATGTTTCCTCGTGGCTTCCTTTCCACTATACATCGTCAATGCGCTGCCGCCGTATAAGTGAAATGACCTCCAGTTAGAAGGTAAAAACCAACAATTACCAACCAACAACTTGATCAAACATACAATCCGAAGCACACGAATAACACGAGCATCGGCCACCAAACGCTCTGTTAGATTAGCTTATTGGACCAGACATGCAACATAATGAATGTCTTTGGGAAATCCGACATCATCAATATGTATGTCTAAAAATATACGATTCCATCATACTTATTTGCATCGATCTTTATATTTCCTGGTCTGGTTAGCAACAGCTCATGTTATACGAATGCATTCCACCAGTATATTTATTGACACAAGGATACGTCTGTCTACGCAAAAATAGAAATGATGAAACCAACAGAATTGAGCTCCCAGTTCTGTTTTAACCGAAACTGAAATTTCGATACACTAACTAAATTCGAAGTCTTGCGCATCGCTGCAGGGTGAATCATTAATCGACTTGCATGCCGATCGTATTTTATAGCCTGCTGACTTAAATTACACGGGTGGACCAACCATTGTAAAATATCCTTCAAACAACTTTAAAGAAGGACAATCCCTTCATGTTCTATTTCCATGTATATATGTCCTATAGTCTTCTACAGAAGTCCGTCATATAGGATTCTTTAGAATGAGATAGGCTTTATATACTCGGTACAACAAAATCATAAACAGATCAGCTTTATATTGCCTTTTTGCTCAGATAGCAGCGGGGCAACATGAAGCTCCCGCCTTCTTAAACATAGCTGTTTTAATAATGGACTCATATAGTTGGTTTTATCTGGGATTACAATATACAGGGATATATAACAGCAAGCTTTAACCTTGAATTGTTTATGAAATCACAAACTTTCTCGTAGAGCGCGGGAACTGGCGAGAAGCTTTACCGGTTTGCAAACGAAGAAGACAGTGTGTTGAACGAAACTTACTTGATTTCACTCTTTACTATTTCCATTTTACAGCTGCTTTCAGAAATAAAAAGACAAGTACATATAAACGACTATTTTGATTTTGGAATGAAGTAGTATTATTACTCGGAGAAAGTGCCTTTGGGTTGAAAACGGTATAATGTTGAACTAGAAAAACCTTGTATTCGGAGAAAAAAAAAAGGGGGGCAGCCAATTGAAGGAAGAGAAGGCGATCGGGACTCTGTCGGTGTCTCAAACAGCTGAAGCAGTTTTTCATTCACCTCCTTGTCGAACATGTAAATCCGCCAAAGAGATGTTAATGCTCATGTTAATTTCACAAATTCACAATTCAGATAAATATTTATTTCGATTACGTTTTTAGACTGCAAAAACTGCGAAAGTCAGGCAAATAGTATATTTTAATTTTTTTTTTTTTTTTTTACGAAGTCATTGGGGCCGCGGATGGATTCAATTATACTTGCTTTTTCAGCCTAACTGACATTGAATATTCACATTCCGTTAATGTCAAGTATTTATGTTTTTGAGGACCTTTACAACAACCAAAAAAGATCACACCAAAAAACGTCCACTGACAGTTGATTTATTTGGGCTATCTTTGTGGACATGATCAGCAAATTACTCACAATCTTATCTCAGATCAAGATTTATTTACTAAATATTTTTTTCCGATATACTAGCCATAACATAATTTAATTGGTGTGGTGCCGTAGACACACAAGTGCTACAAGATATCGATTTATATAAATAAAGTTACTAAATAATATACTGGGTATATACAATTCAACGTCCCAAATAATGGTTATTGATTTTACTTACGCTTGCGGAATTTCCCCGAGACGTCGATTAGAAAGATTTCCTCTATTGACCATGTGCTGTAATTGTAGGTACGCGTTGTATGAAGCACAAGGGAGATCCATCTTTGCTAGTCGGTCTATTTGGAGTGTGCTCTTCTTGACTATAATATTTTTTGTTAGAAAGGTTTGCATATTTTAGTTACAATCTTTGGCGTAGCTGCCCACGTTGGAATACCAAAAGACATTTTCCTCAGTCGCCACGATTTCAAAATAACCGATCGTCAGATAAGCTACAAGAAAGAAATATGTGTCTCGTGTTTGAACCCCGGTGGAGGCAAGCAATTTTTTTTCTCTTTAATTATTCAAAATATATATAAACTTCGTTCAAAATTCTGGGTCGTTTTCCACGAGCCTTTGTAAGCTAGCCAGATGGTTCGAGCGCTGGCTCTGTTGGCCAATTCGAATGCCGGTGGAGGCAGGCAAAAATTTTCTCTACAACATAATAATACCAAATAAACCTACCTATACGATACTGAAATTTTGTTTCTGCTCGAATTGTCTATGTTTATATTTCTCATCAATAGAATTGGACATAAATCATATGCCTAATAACATACGTGGGCTATTGATGCTGTCAACTAAAGTCTCCTGGGTGCACGTTTCGCATTATGAGGGAGCAGGTGATGTAAGTTTCATCACATAGATTATAGGTTTCTAGACACTTAACGAGGGTGATTAATGGTGATTGCTTGAGAGCGTAAAACAATCCACGGAATCTCAGATTCATCCCAAATGGCCGACTGCAAACACACTTAATGCATTCTCCATGTGTAATAAATCACTATTATATAAACAACTTTCATAATTTGGCATTATATATGTTTTTGATTGTTGTAATCTTTCAAGTTCGAATATATTCCCATCAAAAAAGCAACACGTGTTTTCTGAAAAATAACATGCTACTGTGGTAAACACAGAACCAAGCAGAGGCAATCTAGCTTTGTTTGTTTGGGATTTGACTCTCATTTAACCCATTTGACAGCGTGGTAGTCTAATGCAATGGGTGGCGGAAATCATCCTGGACAACACTGGCAACAAACAAAGACAAGACAGGACAAAAACAGGACATAATACCGACATCACAAATAAATCGCTTTTATGTTGCCCCTTTGTATTAAGAGCTCAAGAACAAAAAGAATCTCCCTTCCAACTCCTCCGCCAGGGAGAATATAGTACTGAATAAAGTTATACAGGTTCTGTCTGTATTATAAGAACAAGCGGTCGATACACTCTGACTTGTCAGCTATTACTGAATCTTCGGTATTCACGAACCAAGTGTTGGAAGCGGCTCTGTGAAAGGACAACTGTCAATCGACACCGTTTGGTAGACCTTTGCATCAGATCGTCGTTGCAACAGCTACAGGTGTTAATTTAAAATAATTTACAGGGGATTTAATAAGATTAAATCACATATTCATAACAGAACGCCAACCAGTTGAGCTATTCAGTGAACGTTTGTTTGTCGGTGTGTGCGTTTGTTTGTTTTGTTGGCATTATCTGATAAAGTACAGCATATTTCGAGGATGGTCATGCTGCTTAGAACTGGAGCAAAACAAATGCCCCCAGACCAAAACCCTTCACAGTTTTTAATAGCGTAGCTTTTTATTATTGGCCTACATCGTTCTCATCCAAGTGAAATATCCTTTATGGCACGATAGAGCTTTTTCGGTAATTTTTTTGCTGTAAAATTGTAACTGTTGCATAGTTGTACGTCTGACAAAATAATGTACTAAACCGCGTTGATTGGTCAATCCAGAATGAACCAACTAGCTTTCGGGAGAACTCCTGCCTTTGTGACAAGACAGCCGTAAGAAACTATATAGTTAATGGAGATCTGGTTTTAATTTGAAATTCTCTGGACTGCTATACACGCTCCAGAGATAGAGCAGCCTACACAAAGCGGAGATTAGCCAGAAAGTGTGCCGAGGTTAACTGGTTTGAAATCGAGACCCGAGAAGTCTTACATAATGCTGATCGCCAGTTTTGTTACATTTAATCTGTCAGTTTTGAGACAATAACATGGCCGTCTTGGAACATGTGGTGATTCAAAAATCAAGTTACAATCCTGCTTCGCACTCAACAAAGCTTTCCTAAATTAATTATGAGTTCTCTTGTTTATTTATAGTCCTGTTAATCTCAGATAACAACCCAAATGCATCGTTGATAGGCCGGGTGTGTTTTGTAAAGTATTTATATCCAACTATTTACAAAGTACTAGATTACACGAATTAGGAAACAATTCTTTACGAGTGACAGTATTGAGTCAATCCGTCGTGTAAGATATGACGTCGTTTTAGGGTCAGGACTTGGGTTAAACGGAAAGACAACTGTTTTCGACCTAAACTTAATATATGTATTACATATTTTCAAAGAGAAACGTCTGTATTTCACTTGCATTCGAGTAAACATAGCCGTTAATTTCACAGGCGGGATTTACGTCATTGTTCGAAAACACGGTCGGTCACCTGTGTGTCCGTTGGCTTGTGAATACATTGTAATGCATTTATAATAACACGGCGAATACACAAGCTTAGTCATCCAATCGCAATATTAATCTGTTGTATACGTAGCAAATTAGCTCTTTGAGTAAGAAACACGCTCAGCATGTTTTCAGCTGGCATGCGGTTTTAAAAAATCCAGTTTGATATGTACAAGCTGTTGTTTGTTGTTGTTGTTGTTTCGCTTGGGGCCGGAACCCTAACTTTCGGGTTTATATGAAAGCATCCACCAGTGCAGACAATAGGGGACAGCTACGACTAGATGATAAAACTATCGTATTTAAGAACAATGACACCAGTTCCGTTTTTTGAAATTAACTAATTAACGGCTATGCTAATTCGATTGCAGGTCAAATACAGATGGTTGTCTTTGAAAGTAGGCAACAGTTCGAAAAACAGTTGTCTTTCCCTTTAAGGTAAGTGTATGGTTATGTGTTAGTTTAGGTTTATGGTTAATGCTATGGTTAGTGTTGCATGACTGACATGCGCACACATTTGAAAAACAAAACCAGTAGAACTGGAAGGCAATAGTGAAGATGAGAAACTCTAACGGTATATTATACATAATCTGGCTATAAACAGATTAAAATATACAATAAATGTATATTTTAATGTTTGATTGTTGTTAGTTTTTTGTTCTTTGGTTAGTTCGTTCCTTTCTTTGTTCGTTTATTTTATTGATTTATATGACAAAGACTCGTTTTCGATTTGCTCCCGCCGTATTCTTAACGTCTCTGGAACAGTCGTATGAACCAACAGTTAACAGTCTAGATTCATTCTGATGGTTGACAAGAAGCAGGTACTGCCAGATGTTACATCGGTGTAATTGGCTTGACATCCGATAGCTTCCCGAACTAGAGACGCCTTGTGGTCGAGCACTCAACCCTGTAGCGTCCCTACAAAATGTACATAGAAGCACAAGGCCGCACCTTCTGAACCTAACCGTCATGTGGGGAAATACTCAACATCACAAGCCCTGCAAAAACACAATGTTACTCCTTCAATAATATGCTAAAAACACATTTGGTGGTTTTCACGGGGTTATCCTTTGCATTATTTTTTTTACACAAGTTTTAAACAATGCATGACAAAAATATATATATTTTTTTGTATGCTATATACGTACAAAATACACGAGAGTTTTTATATTGACCAGTTTTATCAACAATTTGTTCTAAAAAAATTTATCGTGCGTTTGTTCGCTAGTTGCTTCGTTCCTTCGTCTACACTTTCATTCATTATTTCTTTATTTACGTTGCTTTCCTGTTGAAATTGTAGTGAATAACATATAATTACAATTAGTTTTATTTTCTTTTAACAAAAGCCATGATGACATAGTCTTAGTGCGCGCATGCGCATACCATTCTATAAATAGCCACTTTCTGGTTTCCTGGATGACCGTAAAATCAAAATTAGTTATGATGTTATTTTATGACTGTGCTCTCCAAGTTTACATTCTTTGTCAGATGCCATGGGCTTACCCTATGAAGTGCTGTTATGGAAGCTTAAATATCTTAAGCATAATTTAAGTTAGATATAGGATTTAAGTTTTGAACGACATTTAGAACTGGGTAACATATTTATACAATTTTTGGATAACCACTTCTTGCTTACACAAAGTTTCAATACATATGCCTGTTGACGCCTGATGACGATACAGGCATATGTAACGAAACGTTGTATTCTATCACAAAACAAGAAGTGGTTATCCAGAAATTATATAATTAGATAGAGGATTGTCTGATTACATCCTGATCTATAGAATCAATCATATATATAATTTGGGACATTAAAATTCTCGTAATCGTTGCAGTTTGTCGGCTTGGCATAGTGTAAGATTTCTGGGTTTGCATTTTTGGTATACAGGCGATGAATAGAAACTACTCAATAGGCGGTGAAAGCCCGATATTCTTACTATCACGCTGACTCGATCGACAGCGATGTAAGATGTGTATTGACGACTTGCAAGGTTAATATATCATACAGTGGCGACGGTATATTTATTGCGATTCACATGAAATTGTTTTCTTTTTCTCCTGCTATGCGCTTTACCGATAATACCCCGGCATGGGCTCACTATCCCTCAATTTTTTTAAAAAATCCCAGACAGGAACCAGCTGTAAAAATCGGACCAAAATCGAATAATTTGGAACGAAATAAAGAAAACCGGAAGTCATTGGGCAGATGTCAACGGCCAATGAGATCGTTATGACAGGTTAGTTTTTACTTCGCCATCATCGCCACTGAGCCCAGTTTTGTATCATCGGACCAGTCCGGGGGTACCATGACATTGTCAAATCAACTGTAGGCCCTACCCGGTGGGCGAACAAGTGTCACGATAGAAACCGGCGACTATGTTCCAGGAGCAAGATGCTCGACAGAAATCAGCCGCCAACGCCAGATTAAATCGCTAATAGTAGATAAGAGATAGGCCTTCAACATGGCGTGGCGACAACTTATAGATGATTAAATTTAATATCGCTTCAAGTAACCGCTCCCAAACGGATAGCTAACGCAACGTTTGGCGGGGTCATCGTCTCGTCGTGGGACAAAATTCCGACTGTTTGAGAAGCTTTTTAGACAATCATATTTACTCAATACGGTATTAAACACCAATCGAGTCAACAAGACGTAAAAAAATAACTAAGATATGAAACTGGATTTGACCCAGTTGTATGGTATGAAAACTGGAACGTGATTTTAGCTTTTATTGCCAACCATAAGCCGTCAGTACGAGTCAATATTATTTATTATGCATGTGCGGAAACAATCGCAATCTTGTCTCTTTTGTTTTGAAAGCTCTCCGATCATGGACATTGTTTTCCTTTTGAGGACATCTTGACAAAAGAGAAAGTTGGACTGACAAACATTTCCAGCATCCCAAACGAGGTAGTGGAGAATAACATTTGCTCAACTCGACCTGAAGTGTTTGTCCTCGATCAACTTCTACTCAGCTATCCGACTAACGCCTGCTCACTATGGCTACTTGATAACCTTAGAATAGCCAAAGAAAACACTTTCACATAAGATGCAAGAGCGGTTTTGGCGACTTTCCAGTCACACATGATATCACTTATAAAATGGCGACATTCTCGTTATTCCTGAAAGGTCACTCTGTCCTATTGGCAATAGAATATACTCTATTTGTTTAAATATGCTTTGTTCGAGATTTGATACCATTTGTAATGGAATTTACTTAAGGGAATTGGCAGTTTCTGATCTCCCGTTTCAAGGTTAGAACACTTATAACAAATGATTTGTGCAAAAACACTTTATGTTTCTTGATAATCTATAGTTTTTCCTTTAGTTATTACAGAATGGTGCAATATATTCGTAGGCTATATCAAGTGATGAAAAGCATATTGGAGACAAAAAAAAACAATTTGTGCCGCAATTAGTCAAGAACACGCCCATCAGAGACACTGGTAAAGTAGATAACTTCGTAAACTAGCATGGGTCAAAGTATCAAAATATCATTCACGATTTCAGAAGATCATAAACGTCGATCCAGTTTCAAACAAATGTCAAATATGTGTTTTAAGTTGTTGGCTGTACTCGGAAATTAAATACAATGCTATTTTAGGTACACCCCCCAAGAAAATCGGTCAACACATGGCAATAATAGTTTGTGCAGCAAAACACATTGAAATTGTCACGAATATATGTACACCCGGTAGTTTAATATAAAGTAGGAGGGGGTCTACTGGAAGCACTCCATAACACGTAGCGAACTTATCGTAAACAAGTTGAAGGCGGTGGTTTGATTTGAACCGGCTTGGGAGCTTGTCCAGCGTGTGTTAAACACGTCCTTGGTAGAGAAAACGCGATCTGCCTTCAGCCTTGTCTTCCGCAACTTGTTTTTCTCGCTGGGCCAGCTACGCGACCTTCCGCGGGACATGTAACGAGGTATTGAAGAAAGTAAAGACGCCCAGCTTCGGAAAAGTGAAGTTAAAATCCCGGATATCAGCGAAATAGGCCCACGCTGTTGACAGAACGGAGTGAGGTGTGTAGTTAGACAAGGTAAGCTTCACGAGATACACCTGCATGTACCGGCGAACACATACCTGGCCTGAGACCCGACCTCGTGGAGAAAATCCTTTCCTAGCCGTCAACTTTGTACCTATAACTAAACCTTGCACAGTGCGTTTATGAGAGTTTGGACACATGCGTTTAAGTGTATAGCAGATTGACGAATGGATAGGTGTGAGGACGGATGAATGGACGGACGGACGGACGGACGGGGTCGGTCGGTCAGTGGATGGATGGATGGATGGATGGATGGATGGATGGATGGATGGATGGATGGATGGATGGATGGATGGATGGGTGGGTGGATGGATGGGTGGATGGATGGATGGATGGATGGATAGATTGATTGATTTAACTTTGAAGCTAATTAAGAAAATAACCAATGTAGTGGATATTTAAGGCAAGAGATGTGTCATTATAAGTCAACCAACTGACAGATATAACATGACAATACACGGAATGACAAAAACTGAACCCAAAGGGTCCCGGTGTTAATTGATTGGTCTGTTTGTTGCATGTAATTAAAACTATCGCCGTCTTACCTCCATGCTATAAGGTGAAGTCTGCTTGCTCATAAACAAGGACCATCTTTTGTAGTGATATTCGATAACTAACAGCAAATTGTGCGGCTGTCTTTGGACAAATTACAACTGTATAAAAACGCCCGGATTACGTTATGATGTCGTACATCTGTAGAACAATACGATTTCAAAAGACGGTTATTTACAAGTTTAAGTTTTCGTAAAATCAATTTTTTTTCCCCATTAGACTTTTAACCACATGACATATTTACCCATATTAAGCAGCAGGACTTCAACTTTATAGGCCGTGGATTTATACATCAGGCAAAATAAAAAGGTGTCTTGCATGAGTGTAGATGGGGCACATATAGCACAAGGTATAGGGCTAATTCCCGCCTATCTCAACACATGGTGAAGGTTGGAATTGATCCGCCGCTATGTCCGGCCTCTCAAAACATATATCCGATTTTTCTCAGATTTTTTTTTGGATAGAAAAATCACAATAATCAAACTCCTTCTTTTTTTTTCTGACGTTTACATAAAGTTTTATTCGAGTTTCTCGCCCGAGTTGATACGTAAAAGTTATTTCCCTTTGCAATATTAAAAACCGTCAAAAAAGAAATATTGCAAGTAGGTAAAATACTAATCAACGGTTTCAGTGTATCTAGAAAAAAAATCAGAAATAGTTGTTTTGGTGCCGGCCATAGCGGCCTATCGATCTCCAACCAAGGTTTAGATAGGCATAAGTTAAG
The DNA here is from genome assembly GCA_034783835.1 of Mopalia ciliata. NCBI lineage: Eukaryota > Metazoa > Mollusca > Polyplacophora > Chitonida > Mopaliidae > Mopalia > Mopalia ciliata. The sequence continues at coordinate 1,319 of JAVFBW010112392.1, read as the reverse complement.
ACGGAGGAATTGGCCCTCTATACATTGTGCTAGGGCACACAAAGCCTTCAACCAAGTGGTGGACATACCATATGACTTTCACATTTCAGGTCGCACTTTTATTGCGCATTTCTACCATGTAAAACGGCCAAATATAAAATATAACGTCGATGTTATATATAAAATCAAAGTGAGATAAAAAAAAAAAAAAGACCGCCCAAAAAAACAACAACAATAATTCCCCCTTATGATTGTTTCGACCGTATTTAAGCTGTGATTAGTCAAAAAGGCGTCACGTGATCAACAAAAATGCAGTTTACACATGTGTAAACGACAGGTTTTGCAATTTACACAGTTTCAGGGGTTTTCCCAATGATCTACGTGAGTCATCGGAATTCCTGTGCAAAGATTGACGTGTCTTTGTGAAACTTGAAATAAAAATAAAAACAAAAATAAAAAATAAAAATTCTAGACACAAAAACGTAAAATAAAAATAGTTTTAAAAAACCGACAACAAACAATTAATAAATGAAACGATAGAAATGCGAATTCCGCAACAAACAAGTCGTCTTCTACCTCCATTATGGACGAGTTCGGCAACTTTACGTTGGATCTGCTGTCAGATGATAATTTAGGGGAGGACCAGATAAGCAGATGATGGATAGGCCTACATTCAAAAATAGTTTATCGCAAACTAGAGAAAGAAAAAAACATCGTTTTAAAACGGCAATAGGAGAACAGATTCCTCGGTCGAAAGTTTACACGGTTACACTCAGTGAACAGTTTATACCCCGATAAAACTGGAAAATGTGATCGTCAATTCTTAAATGACGGCTAAATATTATCCACGTCACATATAAAACAATGACGTCTATATATAACCAACGTGAGATATAAAACAATGACTTATCAACGGGAGATGTAAAACAATGACGTCTATAGCCTACATAATTGAGACGAAAGTGAATCGATTGACCTAGTCGCACTTCTAATAAGCCTATGGGGAATGAATCAGCATTTGTTTTTATAGCTTCGAGTTATATCGCCGCAATTTGTGTAATTGCCTACTTCGGATCTCACTAAGGCCCTCAAATCTTTAACTTAAGTTAATATCTCTATCGAGAAAATTATGTATCTTTTTATTTGATAAACTTGCCTAAGAAGTGGAAGTTACCGAATTTATGCTAAACTGATTTCAAGTCAGCGATCAATAGAGACAAATGGCCGCTTGGCAAAAGATACTTGAACGGATTTCCCGTATTTTAAGACGGCTCAATTCTCTGCATCTACTGTTTCGATTATATAGCCATTGCGGAAATGGTACGAATGCGGACCCCATG
>JAVFBW010112381.1:0-16115 GCA_034783835.1 Mopalia ciliata | reverse complement strand
CCAACAATCAAAGTCGAAAGCGCGTTGAAAGATCGACTTCCATTGGTTAGTGTTATCGAGCGTTCCCGGTGGCCATTACCTAACAGACGGCTTTATATCTACCAGCGTCTAGGTTGATCAGTAGGGGCTATACTGTAAGCCGATCGCTGGGTTATACGAGCGTAATGCAGTAGCTACTTTTAGATGACTCAACTTAACCGCACCCAATCAGATTGGAGCTTTTTACGAATAAGAATAAGTAGGATGACAAGTCGGCAATACAAATTTATAAGCACGATCTTAGTGCCATTAACGAGGTCTGATCACCATGGACGCGTTAATTGACAGGGGCGCCACCTTGTTTGTTGTCGACTTTGATGTGTAAACGTCTTTCTGATTGGTTGCTTGCCTCAGCAATAGTCCAGTTAACGTTTTGCCTCGAATTGCAGCAAGGGTTAGTAATGTGGAGGCATCGTCTTACAGACTTTGACTCTTTGATGCCAGACAGTAGGATACCATCAAAAGTCAGTCACACAGTATCTCTAATCAGGAGACTTTGTATCAGAAGTAAATAATTACACCAAATATTTAGCAGCAAGTAATATTTTTTATCCTGTTTTACACAGTAATTGAGATTATTTCACTCATACGATGACATTCCAGCACAATGAGGCTATAGGTGAAGGAAGCCACCTTTCAACGGCACTGCCAACTAACATCGAGATGCACCTAGTTTTATAAGCAGTGCACAGTGCGAACTTTTTTTTTACGGTGCTAGGCTTTGTTATATAGCTCTTGGATCAACCAGGGAATGGCAAGCTACCTCTTACGACCAACAACAACAACAACAACATGATTTGTACTCATCCTAATTTGGCTTTGTTTTCTCCTGTGGCAAACTAAGCATACATTTAATCAGTTTATTAAAACAAAACTACTATAGAAAAATTAAAAACAAATAATTTATCAAAACACGAATTTATTTCAAGCTGGAACAAACATGCACGCCTGCAACACATTTTAAAGGAAAAATATGAAGAAAATAAATTGTTGTGATTTCAATCATATGAATTAAATTTACATATATGTCAATACAATATCCCCTGAAGCTGAATTTAAAATTGTTTTTATCCTATTCAGTCACGACAACTATGGGTAATTTTAACAACCATGGGGCATTTTTCTTTGAATCAAAATCAAAGGAATAAATAAATAATTATGTTAAGGACAACACTATCCCAACAGGATCAATAAAAACAGAGAAAAATACCACGTTTATTTCATAACTACAGAAGAAAAGTATGACATGGAAGTAAGAAAAAAACATGTTAAATAATTATCAAAACACGCAATGTTCCAATATCAAGTTAGCCTCTCAACCATCTTGGTGTACTAAAATGAAGAAAAAAAAACAACAACTGCCATGTCCATGTCTGTCGCTGTGAAAACTATTACACGAAATAAAAGAATTACAGCCTTGAATCTTATTTAAAAATTGACAGTTACTTCAATTTTAATTGCGTCTTTGTCCACAGATGCTATAACTTCATGTTTATTACAATACATATTAAACATTTCTAACATTGGTCTTTGTCAGGGACAATATGGACTTTGCACAAACCTGAATTTAAAATGCTGTAAAGATTCTACAAAAATAAATGTAAGGCATGCAGTTGAGAGACCTAGCATCCCTGTGTAGTTACCAGATGGATCAGCTTGTGTTTATCTAATTCCTAACAATAAAACCACAACGATTGATTAATATGTGTTAATAGTTTTATAACTATAAAATAAGATACACCCATAACGTTCTTTCTCTCCATTTATAGAATAATTAATATATAGTTCTGTTGTTTGCTTGAAGTAATATGGACTTTGAGTCTGAAATAAAGATTATTGTTATTATTAAAGATTATTATGAAAGTAAAAAACATTTAGCTTGTTTTCCGTAACTTTATAACATGAAATGGTTTGACAGACTTCAATAACAAAGTAAGGTCACCATGAATTTATTGTGCCTTTAAACATGTGGTAGTATGTATGGCCATGTATGGCTATCTCCGTGTTTTGTTTCTCTGTACATCGCTGGTTAAATGATACCACATGATGGTTCCTCATCTGAAACAAGACAAAAATTGTTTCACTGATGTTTACAAGACCACTCCATGGTTAATAGGTGATGAGTGTTGTTGATAAATTAGAATAATGCAAGTCACCATAGCATATAGGCAGCCTCTTACTCACAGCATGTGATCTGCGATTCACATAATTCTCTTCACTTCCGTGTACCTCATACTTTCTGTCTTGTTCCGCATAAAGGGAAAGTTAAACAGATGGTAAATTCACCTGTCCAATCCTATAGCTGAATCCAACAGCAACAGAAAACAGGGTCGCGAAAGTATATATATATATATATATCTTTATCTCACCACTCAGATACAGAGGCATCGTATATTTATCCGTATCAGATGGTTCATGTATGTAGGATCTGAAAAGGAACTGCTTTACATTCTATATGACAGCGCCCCCTATAACATGACAGGGGAAATCCCTTGACCTTGTATAGCAGACCAATACTTGGCAACCGGACAATTTGTTCCATTTATGTTTTGTTTCAATAACCAATAAACATTTATTATAACACAAAATTAAGCCACTGATTGGTGTTTGGAATTGAACTATGTTTTCTCCAATGTTTTTCTGGTGTGTGTAAGTTTATAGAACAAATTCACGTGGTCGGCCAGATCAGTCGCTGTGGTTTCCCTCTGCGCAGTAATATGGTTCTAATGTAAACAAACTTGCGTTCTTCTTAAAATGTCATTTTTTAAACAATCTAAATGTTTCTTTTAAGACTTAAATCATGTTTGAATTTATAGGTTTTAGAAAAGAGTAATAAAACAGCCCGTTTTATTATATGAATTTATAATTAAACATTGGATTATTTTAAATCTCGGACTAAAAATTATATAAGTAGTAATTTGCCTCTGTCAAGCGATCCTCGCTGAAAGTTCGTCAAATTTGTCCCAAAAATCGAACTTTTCAAGAAACATAGAAGGTATATGATAAACAGATTATATGTAAAGTGCGTGTTACGTGTCGTTGCATCAGCTCTCGTTGTCTCAGGTCGGACTGCATATCAATCTCGCTCTTCGAGCTCGATTGATACTGCAGTCCGACCTGAGACAATTTGAGCTGATACATGGTCACGTATCATGCACTGTACATATAATATATATATATAGACTCTTTATTTATATAATTATTCTTATTAATTTTGTTATTGTTTTCATTTCGCAGATCCGGGTAAAAATGTAAAAAAATCAATTTTATGTTGTGTGTACACAATATGAGTATATCGCTTAACGTCCATGTTACCAAAATATAGTTTAAAAACCATTGCTCAAAATAGCTCAACCAATCAATCAATCAATTATCGGTGTATTAAAGGTGTTTCACTTATATGGCAACGAATGGTGTTAGTGTCGGAAGAGTAGACACACTTTAAAATATTGATAATACGTTCGACCAGCTCTGTAGGCCTATTAATAGAAGACTGAATGACTTACCGTCCACGTCATGTGAACACTACACCTCTAAAATGGCTGCGCAAAACACACGTAAATTTCGGACTAGCTTTATGATTGTTTTAAAAAAATAGAACAAGATACGTTGTATTCTTGCGTTTATTTAGCAAACACACTTTGACTGCCTACTTTTAGATCAATTCAGAAAAATTCGATATTAATAAATATCTGTCTTTTGTCTTTGTCTTAATTGTTGTTCATTCGCCATTTGTTTATACATGAATAGTTTTTGCAAGAAAATGAAGATAAACATAATAATATGTATTTTTCAGTAAAGAAAAGTATTGTTTGTTTCCACCTGGATTCGAACTGGGGTCAATGTTTACCGCCAACTGATCAACACAGTCTTACGGAACGATAACTAGGATGATCACCGATTTTCTTGAAATTTCTTTTCCCTGTGCGAAAATGTGAAAAACATTTACAATGAATATTGGATGATACATATCACATGTTTTCAAACTGATTGGTCCCAAAACCTGAAGAATAAACAGGATTTCCCTTCTGAAAAATATGTATAGAGATTGACAAATAGAAAACAGGTGTAGTTATGTCCCTATAAGAAATAAAATATAATCAATACAAATAATTAGAACGAACACATGGGCATGCTTTTTCATAAAAAAAAACATTACCATAATTGGTACAAAATTGATTTTTGCCCTATATCTGCTGTTACAGCTTTAAAATAATAATTTCAATAAACCTTCAAATGATGCTAAAGCTCAAAATGGTTGGAAGTTTTCAACAGATGGAGGTAAAATAATAATCTCATGAGGTCATAACCTGGTGAATATTTAAAGCGTGATGAATATAGCAAAGTTCATTTAAGAACGGCTGTCAGAGAGGTTCCACATGATTCATCCCGTGTCACTGCAACTAACTTTCCTATATAGGAATCATTGTGCTGAAACCAATCTACGTGACCCCCTAATTATGCACTTGCTTTATTTTCTCTCAACTGGAATAGACTGTATTTCGTTATTTCTCTTTATTCAAGTTCTCAAGAACGTCCAATAACACAAGTTAAGTTCATCGAAAGGTTTTTTGAAGCAACAGATTAGGACAATAATTGAAATCTCCATGATACCTTCACTTTAAATCAAGAAGTACTTGTAACACTCAAATGAGATTCTCCCCATTGCATATCTTGGACAGCAGCAAAGTCATGTGGTACTTCATGCTGAGTACGGCTAGTTGACTGCTCCTAACACACTCGTATCAACAAAACAGGGTTGAACACTGTCGTTTTGGAAAACTTAAAGCATATCTGTTTAAAAGCGCACTTCCATTTGTAGTATCAATAACATCCTTCAGTAGGATCTCGGGAGAACGACTATTTTTGATGTCTGACATCCGATAAGTACTTCTGGGTAGTGTTACTAAATAGCACTATCATCCTAATAAAAACATTTCAACATGTCATATAATGCAAAAAATGTGGTTCGACACAAATGTGTCATTTGTACAAAACGGATATGTTTAAGCAAGACAATCAGAAAATACGAAACCATGTCTACAAATAATGAAAGGACTTTACAATTGGCAAAATAGCGATAACAAATTAAAAGTGGGGTTTTCACAAATTTGGGGATGCATAAAATGTGTTTGGGTGTTTTGTAAGGTATTTAATTAGTCTTAAGTGTATAAGTGTAAACTATCAACAATGCAGTGTATTTATTTGTCATCATTTCAAGGTGTAGATTGGCAATACTCTGTAATAGGGGAAGGTGCTACTTCTGCAATTCATTTGACGTCACTAACCACCCCACTTATATCATTGAAACCCACACTTAGGCAGCTGCATGACAGATTGAAACCAACTGCACTCAAAATGATTTCGCTGGCCTCTATTTTAAACAAAAACTGGTTCGAACCTACAATACTAAAAGGCGTTTCACTTGTAAGAGTGAAGAGTTAAACACAATTTTTTATTCGATTTGTATAGATGTTTAAAGATTCATATATGGTGCACGAAACTGCTGCTTGCACGATTAAGAAAGCCACCACTACTAAAGAACATTTTACTTATATCGTTACAAAGTTCACATTCAGCACGCAATACATTTGATTTGGGTTATCCCAGAAAAAGGATTTAAATGTCTTGTTCCTTAATTTCTTTCCCATCCACGAATAATTTTCCTTTGACAAAACGAACCTTCTGGCCTACTATGAAGCATTTATTCATGTAATTGCGAAAGTAGGTTTTAGCTTTGCGATCCTCTAGGATTATACCTTCTATAACGAAAACTGCGGGCTTTGATCAATATATCTTGGCGTTCGGGGCGATGGAAGAATTTCACTATTATATGTCTTATACGTCCTTCTTTGTTTTGGCCTACTCTGTGGGCATTTACAATAAAGGGTTTAGGAAGTTTTAATTGTTCCACTATGATGTTATTAACATTGTCACACATGTGCACCTTTTCCCCAGTAGTTTCGGGTACACCGCCAATTCTCACGTTACACGAGCGGCTGTAGCGTTCCTGTTCAAGCATACGTTCCTTTAAGTTTTGATTACACTCCTCAAGTTCGGCTACACGTCTTTTAAGTTCAGCAGAAGATTTGTTGGTCACTACACATTTTTCTTTAACGTCATTAATCTCTTTGTTTGTAAAATCAAGACTATCCTTTATGTTATTTTGGCTTCTCTCTACAACATTCAATCGTCCTGCTATGTCTAACTGATTTCTCTCAAGTCTGTTCAGTGTTAATTGAATGTCACTTACTGCAGAAGACATGAATTCCATAAATTTATCAAACTTGGACTCACCTACGCCGTTACCAGTCATTTTCTCATTTGAACTTTCCTGATTTTTTTCGCAGGCGGAGGGCGGGGATTGGTCTTTGTTTAGCTCATCGACAGTATCAGTTTTCTGGCTATTTCTTGTCCCTCGCGACATGTTATTCTGCTGACAGGAGGGCTATAAACTGTAAGGATAGCTGATAGTTGATATCGCACAGTTGACAAAAGCTAAGGCTTGACTCGTGGCTTGAGACTTGACTCACGGGTGGATAGGTCACCTTCAACACAGTGTTGTAGTTGAGTAATCGGCCTCAGCGAGGAGCACGAGAAAAACACGTCTACTCTCTAGCACATCATGCCTGGCATGACAACTCTTTGTCATGGTGAAAACACTCAGGCACCAGTGGGACCTTTACACCCGCTAAGACACAACAACAACAACACTGTATTATGACAGTTGCGTCTTGTTTAACCCACCTGCGGAGTACTCTCAGGTTGGTTTGCTGGTTATAAAGACTTTATTTGTGTATATTAGGCCTACTTGAACAAAATTGGTGAGCGTAATAACCATTTGCGCGGTATACCATGGCGCATTATAGTGTGGTTGCACTGTAATAAGTGCTGAATCAATCAACAGTTATAGAAATTTTAATAAAAGTTTTTCATTAATCTTGATGAAAATAAACAAATTTTGTTGATAGGATTTGAGGAAAAGAGAAGCCATTGTTGCCAGGAAAGAAGTCATGCTAGCTGAAAAAAGTGAACTAGAAATAAAAAAGTTACGCTCAAGTCAAATGATGAATAAGGTGAGTCTATGGCAACACTTAAATTTCAAAACATAAAATTTTGTCTGCTGCCCTGATTTCCAGGGATCTAGGTTATTCCGCAGAACCTCAATGATCTGCTTATAAGTTACCATATCAAAATGTTTTTAGTGCTGTGGCTAAGGCAGTTTGTTTCCAAGAGCAGCAATGCTGTCTTTACTTACATGTAGCACTGAAAGAAGATTAACTTCCTAAAATTATCAAAACTTGTCACAATTTATGGTTGTACTAGTGTCAGGCCCACGGCCGTGGCTTACTGGTAGCGAGTGCGCTCCCTAAACTGAACCAGCTTTGATCCGTCTGTCCACCATCAGGTATATGCGCCAGTCTCATGCTGTGGCTCTGTTGGGGGGAGAGGGGGGGTATGAGGTTTCCTCTCGCTTTTCCACTGTAATAAGGCTGTGTGAAGTGGACAATCCGTCGTCATATAAGTGAAATACCCTTGAGTACAACATTAAACACCAAACAAATCAAGCTATTGTCAGTTATTGTTGACATAGACTGTCATCTTTTACCTGTAAGTGAAATACCCTTACTCATAGCATAAACACCAATCAATCAATCGATGAATGAACCAAATGCTTATAAATAAGTGAAAATTTAAACTTGTAAAGGATTACATAATAGAGCGTCTCCACCTTGAGAATCACCCAAAGTCACGAAATAATTTTCACGACACTACAGAATTTTGCCGTGAATCCCTGTCTCCAACTCAAAAGTCAAAAATCATGATTTGCTATTGTCAGGCCTATGTAAAATTTAATCCACGTCTACCAGAGTCCACGAAATTCACCAATGCCAAGACTGGAAGTAGTGCCACTGAAAATAACCCCCTGTAGTGTTCATCCAGCTGCCTTGTCGGCAGTCACAGCTGAGTTTTAAAGGGTTAAAATACCATTACATGGGTTGGGCATAATTAAAAAGCCTTTTCCAAAGTGTATTCTTTCATTTCATGATCATAACAAATGAACCTATTTCCAATAATCACAATTCTAATTGTACTGAATAAACTTGTAGAGGCTTACGGTGTACAGGGTTCGAAAGAGTGTGGAACGTGGGAACTACGTTCCCGATTACTTTCTTCGCTGGCGATCAATTTCAACAAAAGAAGCAACAAAAAAAAAAACACCACAACAACACACAATGCTTAGCTGTGACATTGCCAAGTAGGCTATATCATTTTATGGGACCAAGACTTCACTAGATCATGTTTTGCCTTCCCTGGGTCTGGCCGATCTTAAAGCCAGACAGTTGGTCTGTCAGGACTGTCAGTATAGCATGTGCTATATAATGAAGGTACCGTGATCTAATCAGGACCATGGCGGGAAAAAGTAATATGGGAATGTCATCGCCGAGAAAATTCTGATAGTCACGAGACATAAAAAAAGTCAAGTCAAAGCTCATGTTATACAATGGTTCACGGTAGAATAAGGAAATAAGGCGTTTCTGACACAAATAGTTGAAAAACAAAGATTGCCGCTTCAGAATGTATGGCATTTGCACCTGATAGTAGCCTTGTGTGGAGAAAAGGCTTTTATTTTTGTCAGAACGATAGTTCCAAACTCACTATATAAGATATTTATGACTGATCATAATTATGCGGGGGGACACACAAGCGAATACAATCACCGGATCGCAGTAATTATATCATTCGTAGAAAATTTCGCTATGTGTGTTCAGGCCAGCAACAGCAATTATGATCGCCGAAGCCGTACGCTCGAATCAAACATGTTTAATATTTTCTGCCGATTTTTTTTAATCACCAATCATGCAAAACGAGTTCAGACGTGTGAATCAATACTTATAAACCTTTCCGAGTTTGAGTTCTTCTCACATGAAACAATCAACAAGTTCCACGATTGAAGTCTGGGTGAAATTATTTCCAGAAATTTCTGTTCTCCCATCTGAGTCTACGTCTTAATCTTCTTTTGCTGAGTAAATATATTTCTGTTTTAATCTCACAGTATTGGACAATTCACATGGCTTATATCTTCCTTTTTTAAGGGAAAAGGTACTCAGAAGCGCTAGTTCAATCACCACGTGTGTGCGCTCAAATTAGTCAAAGACTTTCACTGGCAAATTCTTGGGCAATCAGATCACCGCGAGCGTGCGATTATATTCGCTAGTGTGTTTCCCCCCCCATTACGCTTAAGAAGTAAGAATATAATTGTACATGTGGCAACCTTGCATAATAAACAGCTTTAAGGTTTAATAGTAGGCCAGTCATTGGACAACATCCTGATAGGAAAGCAGGCTTCACACAGGGTACAGTGTGAGCAAGCACTGCCTGGTAAGGCGTGTTCATTCAGCTGGATGACATTGGCAAATCAACTACAATCACCCTGCTAGTCCATCTATTTCAAGAAATACTACTGCAGGAGTCAATACTGAAAAAGCGCGGACCGAAAAGCGAACACCAGTGATTGCATTGGTTGATCCAGTTTTTAGTTTCTCGATCATAAGTGCCTCACAGAATAACTAAAGTTATTTTTTCATTGGTTCAAACAATACTAGCACGCCGCTCAGAGAGAAAAATTTTGCTTCATTTGATTGGTTTAAACTTGTATAATTGCAAATATTCTCTGAGCTTTTCAATCCACAGCTAGAACACCAATGAACTTTGTTACAGATGCATATGTTTTTTTACCGATTTTACCAAAAATACAGCAAGTAAACAAAGGCAATAGAAATTATAGGCGGATATTTTTAAATGACAGAAATCAGAATGTTGTACCCGATTCTTTCATTCATGTAGTTATAAAATTTGCTAAAATCCAAAACTCATAGGCATTAATAAAGTTATTTTGTGTAAATAATAGTACAATAATCGGCATAGGTAACCTAGTGTGATGTAGATGAATTGGATTTATTCCCGACCAGACGGTGAACTTAATGTGCATGTTTGGGGTTCACACAACACCCACTAGTACTGAGCATATTACTCCAATTCAAGATAGAAAATCTGGAATATATAACTAGCTTCTCTACTTCCAATAATAGTATGAAGAATTAAAAATGAATTAAAAAAATGTAAGGATTTCGACAAAATTTGTAGACCTGTAAGTCTTTTCATATAATTGCATCCAGCTGAATGAGATGATACAATTCAACTGCTTATAATGCAGCAATATCAATCACAGCAAGAATGACAAAAAGTATGTTTGTTTGACCTAGTTCCTGTTGAACTAGTATCATTACTTGTGATAATACAAACCATATATGAAATGCGATTGAAACATGACCAATTTATTATGAGTATATCTGGTGCACTTAGTTCATATCAAACTTATCAAAACAAACAGAGGAGTTGTTTTCTGATAAAACCTCTGGACCATTGTACTAAATGATCCTTATTAGTTTATTTGTCCTAAATTAATGAGTATGTGAGGACAATATGTGCGTGGATTAGCTCTAATCTGTGTTTAAGTATGTATTGATGATTGCTCATTAAACTTTATCCCTTGTTTCCTAAACTATCCAGATGAGGAAAACCCGGCATGCAGATTCCATTTACACAACACTTTATTTCTTTTTCACAAAAAATTCTAATTCAGACACCTGGGGCTGGTTGTTCGAAAGTGTTTTACTTTAAGCCAGGTTTAAGGACTCTACCGCTAGTCAGGAATAAAAAATGTGACTCTTACCTTTTCGTGGCTTTGCAGGGTTTTCCGAAGGATGTTTATATTACCATTATATATATTTAGAAAGCAGAGGAATTCTAAATACATGTATATTGTGATATTATGATTCCTTTATTTTATAATGGCATTGAAGAAAAACGTCAAATATTTTTTTATTTTTCTCAGATGGTTTTAAGATTTTTTTCCAAACTTGCATGTCTTTGTAGACAAGTATTTAAACTTACATACCTTCATAGGGTTTTTCTAAATTCAAGTTAGTTTTTGAACAATTGATAAAAATATATGTAAAAAAACAAATCTGCCCTTAAAAAAATATTTGCTAAATATCTTCAAAACGAAAATCAATATTAAAAAACTGCAGGACAGTTTTAAGATAATGGCTTCAAGATTGTCGGTGCCAAATTTCAAAGACTTATTACGAATGGTAAACGAGTAATAAACGATTTAAATGATAAAAAAAAAAATATATGAAAGCTGTGAAAACAGCCTAAACGTATGTAAATGATTGAACTCCGGATTGTTTTAAGATTACTCCAATAAATTTAGTAAACAAAATGTTTTTTTTTTAATTGAATGAAAAGGCGAAATCGAGTTTTATCTATTGCATTCTTTTTTTTTAATACAATTTCTTTAAATGGCAGTTTTAACTACGAAATTTGAGTGGCGTTGGCATCACAGATTTTGTTTACACCTTTGATGACTATCAGTAGGAGACCTACTGGGGCCATGAATCGTCTAGTCTGTATAAATGTGTGTTCTACCACCCACAAACATTTTTTCTCCAGGTCTAATGTTCACTTCAAATCACATCCCCAACGGTCATGCAATTGATCTGTTGGCCTTCAGCTAATTGGTTTGTGGTAATAGTCTGCAGGTAGTCAGTTGAGGTGAGATAATCTCGTTAATTCCTTCCGCCCATTGATATACATAATCTTTGAAGCAAGCATTTAACAATTTAAATCTAAATAAAAACATTCTAAAATACTTAATTTTTTGCATTATCAAGATTATGAAAAGAAGATTTCAGAAAAGTAAAAATTTTACCCCTGACTAGCGGTAGAGTCCTTAAAGATAAACCAGGCTTAAAATCATTAAGTTGGTCTTAGTTAATCCAAGTACCTAAGATTTTGGTTAAAGTTATTTAAGACAGGTTTTAGCCAAGACCAAAGTAAATACAGATAAGACCAGTCTTATCATATCAAACATCCCACAATGCAATCCTTTTTGTTATTTCCTTGGCAACCTGGAATAGCATAACATGTAACATTTGAGATCAGCCCATTCCACATTTATTTCATGCAAATAGCATGACGTAATCGTAGTCAACAAAGTCATTGTTTATTGCGTCACATTTTTGATGTCATGATGTTATTTCCTCACAGAGTTATTCTAATTTCCTTTGTCAAACACGCAAACACGGCCCCAGCTAACTTAAGACTAGTTTTAACTTTTAAAATACCATCAGACCTGTATAAAAGTTAAACTTTATGTCTCGTTTCACTTTAAGACAGTTGGAACAACAGTCTTATGTTTTAGTACCAGTCTTAAACCAGGTTAAACATATTATTAAGACTGATCTTAAAAGTTAATACACTTTTGAACAATTGGCCCCTGAATCTTTCGATATCAAGTATGATTTTCAAGTTGCTGTATAGGTAATCTGGTTTAGGCAAGTGCTTTATGGTAATTGTGTCATTTGTTGACTATTTAACATACATTTATCTTTAGAATAGAAGTTGTGAGAAAACAAGTCAAATGACAAGTTTATACTATACAAATGTTTTAATGGTCTTACAAATAATCAGAGATTTAAAAGCACACAGCGTCACACGGAAGGAGTTTCCGCAGCCTCACTACAAGATTCCTTGTATTGTGTAGGCCTTCTTGCAGATTTGCTGGGTGCAATGGCGAGTTTATTGGCTGTAACATATCACTGAAAGAAAAAGTATTATGTTCCAACTACATAATTCAACACCTGTTTCCTTGTCTACACTGTTGTGAACCAGAATTGTTATTATACCCCCGCCACGAAGTTGTAGGAGGGTATAATGGAATCGGCTTGTCCGTCTGTAGACCCTATGTTTTACCCTATGTTAGTGAAAATTTGTGTGCATGTTACCCAGGTGGTGAGGTTGTGCAAGGTGTAATTATGAGGTTCCATCAATTATTTTTTCCCTGAGTCATTGCCCTTTAACAAGCCTATAGTGTTGTTACATAGGGCCAATATTGTCCGACCTTCAGTTTGTATTCTATGCTAGGGAAAACTTGTTTGCATATTACACATGGGGTGAAGTTGTTCTCGCAGAACAGTTCTAGTTTTTCTCAGGTAAGCAATTCGTGATTTATACAGCAAAAGCATGTCTCCAAATCTTAATATTGCACCACGCTTACTTGAAATCATAGATGATCATGAATTATATTTACAAAGAAACAGATCATGAAGGCTGGAGATGCTCCATAAATAAAAGTGGAATTTGTGGCTTACATTACTGGAGTTTTACACATTCTTTAATCTTGAATTCTGCTCAGATCATATCTGTTTCTTTCCTTCCAGTAAATGAAATCCACACTAAGAACTCATTAGCCACCATAATCTTGTGACCAGCATATTTCAGGGTTGTTTGATTTAAATCAGTTGATTTAAATCATTGATTTAAATCAGCTTAAAAAAATCATGATTTAAATAAAAAAAAACACAAAGTAAAAAATAAAAGATTAATAATTACATATAGTCATAAACATTAAACAGTGCATTGAGAGTAGTCACTTACATCTATTTTAATTGAAGTAATTCTATGGGTTACTTAAAGTATGCTATATAGGTAGGTACATGCAGTATATATAGATACATGCGTCCCTTTCACTGATAAGGCCTGATGTTTATGACTAGCTCATAGCCTCTTGACATCATAGTCATGTTTATATTGTATGCATGAAATCCATGAATATGATGTCACAGAACTTGGCAGAAGTTCCTATATAATAATTATATTATACATAATAATACATTACATGATGATGATTGTTTTGAGTTGTTTGACCAGGAAAGATAAAAAAAAATGAAACCTCTTGGGAATTGAAAAGGCCGGGAAACTGGTCTTCAGTTTTAAACTGTTAAATCTAAATGTAAATGATTTCATGATCATGGAGACATTATGCTATTATGCTACCTGTTAAATCAGGAGTTCCTCAAGGATCTATACTGGGTCCTCTTTTGTTCATAGTATATGTTAATGATCTTGTGTTGTTTGTAGCTGATTGTCTCTTCACACTAAATCTAAATCTCTACAGAGAATTGAGTATAATCTAAATGAAGGCATGTCTCAATCTCTTACATGTACAGAAAACAGGATGGTCCTACTATATTGATTGGAAGTTCTCGGTCATTAAGATCCGGTCAGCAAACCTATGAAATAAAAATTGACAATACTGTAATACAGCAGGTTTCAAATGTAAAAATACTTGGTTAATATGTTTATAAAACCCTGTCATGGGCTAAACATGTTGATCAAGTGTGTCATAAAATATCAGGGCTTTTATCTTTCTCATGCGAACACAAATCTCTCATTTCACAAAAAACTAGACTAACTTGCTACATGTATAATGCTTATGTACTTCCACATGTTACTTACTGTTTGTCAATTTGGGGAAATTGCTCAAATTCTCTTCTGGTCAGAATTTCCAAGTTACAAAACACAGCAGCTAAGCTGGTTTTACATAGATCAAAAAGCATGTCATCAGCTGAATTATTTATTTGTCTAAGTTCAATGAGCTTGGAAGAATATACAAAATTGACCAAAGCTGTGATTGTATTTAAATCTATTTCTGGGGAATATCCTGATTATATGCATAATCTATTCACACCTTAGCTGTCCCATTACCTCATATTAAACTGTTCAAAGAGTACTTATCATATTCAGGCCCTGTGATTTGAAATTCACTTTATCCTTCAACTCGACAGGCAGATTCAATTAAAAGCTTAAAGAAAAAATAGCTTCATACTATTAAAAAAAAAGGAGTGATGTATTTTTTAAAAATTTACTTATGTTTCTACTCAATAAACTTGATTATATGTCAAATTACTGTGTTTTAAGTTAAATTATGTTTGCTATTATTTATTGCTTTAAGAATTCCATAATTCTGTTGTTATTGGTTCATGTTGAGGAAGACCAGCTATTTAGCTGATTGAGTGTATTTTGTATACATTGCCCTCTTGAAATAAAGCTTTTATTATTATTATTATTAAGAAAGAGAAGCAGAAGAAGACAAAAAATTACCCCAAAGTTTTGTGTGAGAAGCAACCATTTGTTTTTCGTTAGGGGGTAGGAGGTCTAATTTAGAATTACAATAAAATATGTTATTTTCTCCTTATTTCCTTGCTTTTATCTCTCTCTCTCTCATGGTGATCTAGGACTTACTAAGCATGTCAACAAGGCTTGACTCTGTTGAGAAACGACTAGAAGAGAAAAGCAAAGAGTTATCAACAACACCAGAAGAAGAACAACAACGTGTGCTAGAAGAAATACAGAAACTAAATTTTGTTAAAGACAAACTCACAAATCAACGATCTTGTCTGGATGTAAAACTTGAAGAAGGTTCCATCCTTACCCATATAGAGGAAAGAAGGTAAATATAACACATTTCAAAGGTGATTGCATAGCAATAATGGCTTCCATTGGATTATCATTTCTCTGTATGTGGATAGTACTGACGTATGGTGTTAACACATTTTATTTCTACACTACTTATTGACTGTCTTACCGTGTTATTGTTTTGAATTGAATTTGAATTTAGTTTAATTGATCCGTAAACTACTTATTGACTGCCTTACCGTGTTATTGTTTTGAATTGAATTTGAATGTAGATAAATTGACCCATTAACTACTTATTGACTGCCCTACTGTCTTATTGTTTTGAATTGAATTTGAATGTAGATTAATTGACCCATAAACTACTTATTGACTGCTTTACCGTGTTATTGTTTTGAATTGAATTTGAATTTAGATTAATTGACCGATAAACTACTTATTGACTGCCTTACCGTGTTATTGTTTTGAATTGAATTTGAATTTAGATTAATTGACCCATAAACTACTTATTGACTGCCTTACCATGTTATTGTTTTGAATTGAATTTGAATTTAGATTAATTGACCCATAAACTACTTATTGACTGCCTTACCGTGTTATTGTTTTGAATTAAATTTGAATGTAGATTAATTGACCCATTAACTACTCATTGACTGCCTTACCGTGTTATTGTTTTGAATTAAATTTGAATGTAGATTAATTGACACATAAACTACTTATTGACTGCCTTACCGTGTTATTGTTTTGAATTT
>JAVFBW010112370.1:0-16117 GCA_034783835.1 Mopalia ciliata | reverse complement strand
CTAAACTTATTATTTTTATTGCATTTTGCCAAAGACAACCGTCTGTATTGCACTTGCATTCTAATTGGCTGGCCGTTATTTAGTTAATTTAAAAAACGGAACTGACGTAAATGTTCGAAAAAAATGTAGTTATATCATATAGTTGTGGCTGTCCCATATTGCCTGCATTGGTGGGTGTTTTCATATAAAGCCGAAAGCGAGGGTTTCGCTTCCAAACGAAACAACAGCAGCAAACAACCGCTATCAACCTGGTACTAAAAACCGGAGTTTTGAAAACCGGATGTAAGATGAAAACATGCTAAATGTATGTGTTACTCAAAGAGCTATTTTGATATGTACACAACAAATTAACATTGCGCTTGGATGGCCAAGCTTGTGTATACGCCGTGCTGTTGCAGATGCCTTCCAATGCATCCATAAGCAAACGGACACACTGGTGACCGACTGTGTTTTCGAACAAGGAAGTCAGTCCCGCCTGTTAAATTGACTGATTAACGTCTATGCTTACTCGAATGCAAGTGCAATACAGATGGTTGTCTTTGAAAATATGCAATAAAAATGGGTTTCGGTCGAAACACAGCTGTGTTCCCCTTTAAGTATCAGCATTAGGATGTACGTTTAATAGCTTCATTAAAAAAAGTGATTCTTAATCATATTCTTAACATATAATTGGTGTTATTCAAGGACAACCGCGTTAGTGATTGCCACTTACCTCTGACAATCTTTTCCAGGCAAATTATAGTATGGTGGAATGTACATCTTACGGGAACGAGACTAAGCTTTATTCTGGGTTCAGTGGAATGACAAATAACAGTTATTCAAGAATAGGAAATGTAAGTTTTCTTCAAGTTTTCCGTCTGATCTTCAGTCAATTAACCTGATGTTCGGATGACACACTCCTGTCAATTATAATAATTATTTCTACTTGTAAACCTTTGTATAGGATGGCTTGAACAACTTAAATATATTTACAGGATAAATTGATTTGATATATTCTTTACATTTCAGGAACAAAGTATTACAATGATCAATATGACATTAACTGACGAGATATTTCGCTGTTCATTCCGGCGTCCATATAAAGTCCCAGGGAGTGAAGTTTTGATCGATCTCTCCAAACACTTGTATATAATCATTACAAGAGGAAGAACTTATAACGAAAGTAAGATACTGCTATCAGAAGTCTATTAACTAGGAGTATGCAACTGCCATATAGATAAGATAACCGACATTAGGCCCCCTGTTATCCGAAAATCTCAGAAGAACGCAAGTTCACAATGATGCATTAAGGGAAGCCTTTGGTGTTCCTCGATCATAATGTTTCCCTCTAAACGAAACGCATGTTCCCAGTGCAATATGTGCCTGTTTAATAGATCATAAACGGCAACTAAATCGAGAAATATAGAGCCAGTCGCCTGAAAGATAAAATTGCTATACGCAGTGATTGATTAGGAATGAAAGTCCTCACAATTAAAAAGACTCTTTTCTTTATGAAATGTGACGTCGCCATTTCTTGCTGGTTTTCAATACCATGGACATTACTATGCGACGGTTGAATACTTCTAGTTAATAGACTTTTGCTATTATGCATATGTCGAGGGTGGCGTTCACTATATTCACGTCGGATTGTAAAGGGAGCCCAAAATAAGTTTAAACATGATTGGTCAAAAGCAAAAGGCAATTGCTTCGCTGAAGTTAAGTGTTGAGTGTTGAGGGCTGTTTTATACCGCAGTTGGAAGACATATTAATTGAAATCATGCTACTTTTCCCTCAAAGGTGATGCTCGGGAACCTAGTGAGGTAGAACCAATTATATCCCTCACGCCGTTTCAATTTTGGAAAGACGCATCAGGAACAGGGGAGACCACACGCAAGACAGGAAGTCAGCAAACGACACCTCGGTCATTGTCCTCTTCTCTCAATGAGGGTACGTTGAGAGTAACAATTTTGGCCTTTAATTTTTAATAAAGAAATCTCCAATCACAGATTTCAGCTTACGGCTAAAAAATAGCATATTGCATCTTAACGCTTAAACATTTATCCTGTTTATTAATTTTTTTTAATTGGAAATCATTCTTAAAACTACAAACATTACGTTTTGTATTGTTTTGATAATTTTTATTTAATTTTCATGTTAAATATTTCACTTGCGCTTTATCCTATTTTCAGATATAAGTCTGGTTATTGGACTTTGCATCGGAGGCTTCCTTATAACGCTGTACTGAGTTTGTATAGACTGTGCAGAAAACATCTACAGACATCTACTTTTGCTAAATGATATTAGTGGATATTTTTACTGGATATTTATATATGTATTCTTTCTTTGTCCTAAAGCAGTTTAAATCATTCCCCTGGTTATTGTACTTACTTTTTCGTTCGCAAGTTTTGTGAAAAAATGTTTCTAAATGCCGTTTTTGTTCACTGAGAGCAAATTCTGTCAAACACTTATTTTTCGCCTAGACGCGTCGAAGTTTTAAATAATTATACTTTATATCACTAAAATTTATCATAACATAATGATTTGTTGTTTTTTGGTCCTTTTATCTTCCTTATATCTGCAAATGTGTCCTGTGTCCCGTCGAACACATATGATCAGGACTCGTTTTGTCGCTATTTAGAAATGTATGCCTCTGAAACTCAAAGGAAGTATAAATATTGTGGATAAAGTGATTCAAATTAATTCATTCAATAATTTCAAATAATTATAGATTGCAGACCGACAGGCCCATGATGTAGACGGGTTTAGGACATGAACCCAGGAGGACTTTAGTTCAATAAGACATGAGCCCAATGTTATTGGGACATGAACCCAGAGCCCTTATTTCAAATATGGACATAAGCCGAGAATTATTTACAAAAAGTATAATATAATTTCTAATCTATATCAAATAAATGTATGAATTTTCCTTATAAATATAGCACAAATTTCACCATCATGTAAATTTTAATTTATATAAATGGGATCAATTATATAATAATTAGGTAAACTGTCTATTAGGAGCTTTCCTGTAACTATAACAGTACTTTGAAATTGTCTGTTTATTCATTTTCTAAATGCTGAAAAAATAGTCAAAATATAATCAAAATTGTACTTTTATTTTTCATTCTTTCTATGGATTATTGTTAGCTTTAACACAAACTTATCATCCTGAGCTGATGTCCATATTTGAAATAAGGACTCTATGCCCAAGTTCTATTGGGCTAAAGTCCTGCTGGGTTCAAGCCTGCGTCCCGACGGGGACACCATGTTCTCCTCCGAGTGGGTATCATTGGTGACCTCTTCGCCAAATTAAATAACATACCCTCAAACATTTCAATAGTTATCATTTAGGCCAAATTCTAGATTTAGCTCCCTAACGATAAACGACAATCGCCCTATAACAGTGTCAGGCGGGTCCTCAAAATGTATAATTTATTTATTTGTTTGATTGATTGGGGTTTAACGTCGTACTCAAGGGTATTTCGCTTATATGACGTCGGATTGTCCACTTCACTCTGTCCCTTGCCTTGTTACAGTGGAAACCCGGGAGTAAACATCATAAAAATCACCCCCGCGATTACCGGAGCCACATCGTGTGACTCACTTATATACCTGATGGCCGAGAGACGGATTCGATCGCGTGAACCGTAGATTTGAGTTGGATTAGGAAGCGCATACGCTACCGCTTAGTAACGGCAGCGGGCCTCATAATGTTGTAAGACTAGATGCTAATTACACATTGATGCTTACACCAATTCGGATTAAAACCAAAAGCATTTTATTTTCATAGGTAAATTCTCAATGGCTGGATATTTGTTCTCTTCATGGCAAAAACTCTTCAAACGTTGAATGCACAAGGATTCAATTGGGAATTGGCAAATGGTGTAAAATAAATAATTTGTTTTGTATTCCAATATGACCAGCCTAGCACTCAGCTTACTAGTCCCCGTACAGGAATACCAAAGTCGTGTACCTAAAATGACTACTTCTCTCTTACTAAGATATGCATAGGAACACTTGTAACACCCATTTTCTTTATCAGACAAATTCGTTGATTAATGTCAATATCTCTGAAGTTTGTAGGTTAAGTTAGACCTAACCCATACCGACTGTCTTGTTTGTTTAAGTGTAAACTATCTTGTTTATTTAGGTGTTTAAGACGTTGCGGCCGGTATTAAGAACCCTCAGCATGACCTCTATCGTTATTTTGACACCTCTTCACAAGTCTATTCAGGTGTTTAAGACGTTGCGCCGGGTATTAGGAACCCTTGGCACGACCTCTATCGTCATTTTGACACCTCGTCACAATTCTCGAAGCCTGCGGCGTCTCGGGTTTGTCAAAATTACGACAGTGGTTATGCTGAGACTTGTGTGAGTAGAGCCTAACTGTGCGGCCCTTTCCCTGAAAGCTTTGCTATATGAACCAGCGTATAGGGTACAGTCAGTATGGGCTACTGTAGGCTGTTTTTGTCTTTTGACAGGGATTTGAACAATTGGTACACTCTTTGAGAGCGAGTCTGGGGAGGAAGCGACCCGGAACAGCGATCATCAAAGCGTTCTTTATTTGATGTCTCATTGATACCACTGAGCTGGGTTCCTTACTATGTGTATTTGCACAAGACACGTAACCCGGCCGCGGAGGGTTAGAATACATGTTTATCAATGCTTTATATACCACGCAAATGGTCATTACTTTCTTTAGGTGTCTGTATGTTACCAATAACAACTCGAGATTAAGATCTATTTCTAAGAAAGTTGTTTCTGTGAGTTTATCTATAGAACATTTATGATTTATCGATTTGATTTATCGATATCTCTGTACCAGTTTGATTACTGTTTTGAAATATAACGTCCGTTGCGTGTATCACATATTTCCACTTTGATATCCTAGATTCATCTAGAAAGGGGTGTTTAAGTGTAAGCTAAACCGGGATTGGACATTAGTCACGATGGCATGCATAGTTTAACAGATCTCTGAAAACTTAAAATTGGTATCGGATCAAATAACATTAAATGAACGAATACATCACGAAAGTGTGGTTTGTCAGAGTTGGATTAAATCAGTCGTAAAGCAATAAGCAATTTTTTTCGTATTTATTCATGTGTGAGACATTGTTATCGGTACAAACAAAAAGCAAAAAGATATAAGGTTTTTTTTAAAGGAATTTGATAATACCTTAACAGTATAAAATATACATAAATTAGGTTCTGGGCAAAAACTCAAGTACCCCTGTACTTCCAAAGTATTTTCCGAACTAACTGCCCAGTATAAACTTCTGAGGGCATCTTTTCCACCAACCAGGTGCCAGACCGTGACACATAGTCAAACTACACAATTTTCTCAACATGCCCCCATGATAAATCACATTACATATGAATAAACCAGAACAACATTTGCTTTAGTTCCTGAATCCCCGACTAACAATCCAGTTGATAATTAGGCCATCAAGGCACTCTGAACATTTGACATATCAATATTTCAACTTAAATGAGTTGCAGTTGCAGATGTGTATAAAGGCAATAACAACAAATTTCAGGGTTTTTTGATGTATACCGTTTCTCTGAATCACAGTTCATGTGTCAGATAGTCTTCGCACTGTTTGAAAACCAGCCTGATAATGTTACGAGGCCATTGTTGTGTTTTCGTACAGGAGCTGGCTTAAATAATAACTGTTCGGTTGTCTGAAGTTCGGATTTATTTCAGAGAAGACGTCGGCTTCTATATCTTTGTTGAACCAGGGCATCAAAGAAGAACCGAACAAACCTGGTTGGAGGTTGTGAGAATGCTGCAATTTGACTGCTCTTCGCCGAGATCCAACGGATTGTGCCTTGACTACTCACCGCTGTGATTTAGTGGTTTGTGTCTTAAATTATCTCCGCAAAGATTCAGATTCTCCGTGCTGTCACTTCTTTGTGTTTTCACTTCTCCGTGTCATCTCTGCTCTGTGTCATCACTTCTCCGTATGTGGCATAACTTCTCTGTGGCACAATTTCCTTAGATTCAATTCCCTGGGCCTTTGACTGCTATTCGGCGTGATTTAGTGATTTTGACAAATCTTTGCCCTGGTTCTCGGCGTGATTCAGTGACCTGGCTTTTTTACTGCTTTCCGCCCTCCACAAAAATCTACACGATTCAGGCTGGTAGTTGACTGAAACTTCGGCCATGTTGCTCAGTTCTGTGATTCAATGACTTTTGCCTATGACTGCTCTCTGCTGTGATTCATTGGCTTGTTACCTAAACTGTTCAGTTCTGCGATTCAATGACTTTTGCCTTTGATTGCTCTCTGCTGTGATTGATTCATTGGTTTGTTACCTAAACTGTTCAATTCTGTGATTTAATGAGTTTTGCTTTTGACTGCTCTCTGTCATGATTCAGAGGCTTGTAACTTTGCCTGATCTCCGCAGTAGTTCCCTGACCCTGGCTTGTCCTTTTTACTGGCTGTGTAGTTTGACTGCGCTCCGTTGTGTTTTAGGTAAGATATTTTTATCACTAACATTAACTTATAGGTTATATTTCAATCCAATGATTAAACGTTAAATTGGCTTGTGCATTTTACAGCTATCCGCCATGATTTATTGGCCTTTGCTTGTAAATGGAATCATAAGGACAAAAAGGTTTTTTTTATATAATAACATGGGGAGAATTACATGAAACAGTTGCTGTGCGGTTCCACCACAGCCATAACGGAAGAAAATAAAGGGTTCCATTAGAGCCATATTTTTCTTAGAGTGTATTGTTAATGGGTTTCTGTTTTCCTTTACCCTCTATGTTTCGTTATAAATCAACACTTTATCGGCTCTGTTTCTTTTAAGCTTTGAGAGAATCTACATGTAAATTCGCACTTTGTAATTTCATTCGAAATCTGTTGCTTTTTGTATTTTCCAAATCCTGTGTTTCACAAGATATAGATTACTCGGAGACACTGCAAGAACTTTTCTATCAAGTTCATCAGTCACAAAATAACATTCCCCAATTTGAATTGTTCAGTTATCAAGCCGAAATGACCGATAGGCTCAAAAAGGCCGATCAAAAAATGTATCGAAGCCCTGGGACTTTTAATGATTTAATTGTTAATTATCTGGTTTAAATGGCTGAATAACGGGTATAGCGGTATATTGATATTTATCATATGTACAACTTTCAAGCATTGATGGTTACTAATTACTATTCAACAGCTTATCCAAATGTCAACACTCCATTCACATTTAAAACAAAGTAATATAGAGTAATATAAGAAGGTAGGCTCCGCATCTATAAAGAGAAGACACAGAACTGATTAAACATGGTATCCAAAGCTTTAAAGAAAAAAGAAAAAAAGACAAAACGACAAACAATGCAGAGATAAGCATTTTGAACCACACTTTTTATGATATGAAGCCATGGTTTTCGCCCTCATAATGGCGTCGTCGTTGACAAATCATGAAATGTGTACCCGCAATTTATAGAAGCCATTATTTATTTATATCTTCTCAGATAATACACATGAATTTTGCAATGCAGCAGACGGGGTACCCCCTGTTTTGGCAGTTTTCCGCATTTCAACAGCGTCCAGGTTATAAGTTAAAATTAAGTTTAGAACAGTCAGTACACACAGTGGACAATATCAAATGTAATGGATACATAGGGTGTTTATTTATCTGTAATTTGGATATAAGATATTTTTATCACTAACATTAACTTAAAGGTAATATTTCAATCCAATGATTAAACGTTAAATTCCATCGGATGACTTGAATTCCAGACATTTAGAAATGTCATTAAAGTGTTAAAGTGTGTCTTTGATTTATCACTAATTCGAGTGGGAACCAATAGACTGAGTATCTGAATAACAGAGCCATTATCCTATTAGAGACGCTTCGGTAAATCAATACTTTTCAATTGACGATAAAGAAGGCAAGCACGAATAGAAGTACATTTAAAGACGCTCTGTTTAATAAAGTAATAGTAGAATTCAATTTGCAGGAAGTCTGGTTCTAGTTTCATGGACAAAAGTCTTTCTGATTTGTGATTTTAAAAAAGGCCAAATATGTGTTAATTGTCCCGTTAGATTGAAGGACTATAAGAAGTTAAACCCTGATAAAGAGAAGAGTCTGCGATAAAACGTAAGTTGAAATTATACATTTTTTTAAAAACAAAATTTCTATGATTACGTTATTATAAGGCCTATAGTCTCCTTTAACGGTTTGAATCTTCTCAACAGGATAGATACTTTATTCGCTCCAACCTAACTTATGTTTATGTTATGAAAATCTTGTTCTTGGAAATTTGCACAGAGAAGTTCATCTGATAGATAAAACAAACTTTCACCAAACATATGGTATAAAGGAAAGCACGGATTTACCCGGCCAAACAAAATATACCGAATCAATTTCATCAACACTACTCATCGATTGCTGTATGATTCTTGTTTTTCTGTTAAAGCGAAGGTTTCTGTCATGTTCAGACTGACTGTTTTTGTCGTGTTCCTGTCGCTTTTGGTCGCAACTTACGTCAAGGCGTTATCTGCAGGTGCGTCTTACAAGACCTGTCAACATATGACCCCTATGCATGGTACATTCAAGCAACAAGAGAGAGACTCCGTATTCTCTGTCAACGTGTCCGCAACTGAATATGGACCAGGGGAGCTAATTAACGGTAAGAATGATTCGGGACAAGACCAGATTTCTAATTTCTTACCTAAATCAGATCTGCAACACAAATCAATCATTAAACTACACTTGTATTGTCTAATTGGTTTAGTGAAAATTATTTTGAAATACATCTCTGACGTTTACCTGCTGTCTTAAGATTAATTTTGAAACATGTTTTTGTTCGTATAATATTCTCAGTTACCATACAGTCGGAATGCGGAGGATCATTCAAAGGGTTTCTTTTACAAGCCAGAAGCGCTGCCACAAATTCCTCGTTCCCCATTGGATCGTTCAACAATCCGCCTGGATCTCATTCAGTGGACAAATGTGGAACATCGGGACAGGTCAATAGGGTTTTATTTCCCTAGGTTTCATCAACATATTTACAGTCTTCTTCCTCTGCTGTTTTTAACTTGTTTTATTGGACAAACTTAAATATATTAGGGTTGGAATCAAATCTAGTATAAATAAGCTTATAAGAACTAACACAATATAAAAATCATTATTTCCGCTGAAGAGCTTAACATAATACACAAGTATTGTAATTCCGAAAAACGATAACTTCATTTTCACTCAATATTTCAGCATGTACTTGCCATCAGTAGAGTGTTTATCTCCTGATGATGGCATAATAAATGCTGAAATATTGAGTCAATATTAAGTTACCATTTTTCGGAATTACCCTACTTGATAACTATCCAACAGAATATCTCCAGAGGGTTATGTAATATAAACTTTGGTATCTTATTAAAAACGGTCTCGTTAATTTATCTTAAAACATATATCCTCGTTTTTTCACTTAAAAACTATTTTGTTTACAAAGATGTTGTTTGTGACACCTAATAGTGTTTGAACAAAGGAACAATAGATGCGTGTGTTTTTTGCTAACAGGCTGTAACCCAGGCTGACTCCTCTTCACAGTCTATCATGCGTTTCGAATGGACGGCACCCGAGGAATCTGCTGGTGACATAGTTATGACGTGAGTTTATTAGGACAAAGTATACAGTTTCATGTTTTTGAAAATTAAATATCTTTGGTGAAAGATAGAGTTTTGTAAGATAGTTTATCAATGTTTGGAAGGTTGGTCAAACGCAAGACTTTTGGAAAAACTTGATTATCTCCTTAATTTCTGTCTTGAATTGTATTTTTAAGTGTGCAGAAAATTTTTACTAAACGTGTTTTGTAGCACCTGCTCTGTCCTCTTCCCCGTCCTTCTAGTTAAAACAGTTATATAATTTTCAGGGCAACTTTTGTGCAAGATTTTGCCATCTTTTGGACTAAAGTTCGTTCTGCTGTAATCATAGACAGAAATGTAACCGAGAGGGCCACAAGCAGAGGCATACAGCTCTTTCCGTCCCCATGGGCATGCGCAAGACAGGTAGGCCTATGTTCCTGTGTCCCTTTCTTTCCTCGAGTTCTCAATTTCAGTTTCCGGATGTATGAATTTATACACTTTATATTATGCATAGTCAATTATTTAAAAGTTTCCTGAGCGTTTTAAAGGGCAATATATCATTGGCCTAGTGCTGCATTACCTAAAACATGTTTGGAAACATTTAAGACTCTTCAGTTTGCTAAAGGCATGTTGTAGCATATTATTTTAAATGGGATTCAAAATAAAAACAACAACTCTAAAACAGCCTCGATATATATATATAGAGGCAAATGCAAAAGTCGTGATTTGTCTTCATTATCAGATAAAAATGATTTTGGCTTTGACAGTCGTGCCAGTTTCGCAACTTTGGCAAGACCATTTTGCATTATAAAAAGAGTCCTGTTTCTCTGGAGAAAGATTATCTTTTGTATAAATGGATTATAAAACATCGATCTTATCGACGTCCTTGCTGTAAATATATTTGTAAAATCAGCCTAGATTGCAGCTCTGCCTTTCTTTACCCTCAAAGCAAGCGGGGCCTAGGCGGCCCCTTAGCCTTCGCCTTTTTCTTTGGTTATTATGTTTTACATTTTATGTGGCTACCCCAAACATATAGTTTTAGCTTTTAGATTGGTCTGTTTTGCCTAATAACAAGTTACGATTTCGTAGCACCTCTCTTCAATAGAGTTGTGTTGTTCTTTAAAAAGCCATACCAACAATGTTTTCGAAAAACTTTTTAAAAAACCCAAATTGCATCAATATAAAAATTATAATTCATAGCTCGTAATTATTTAAATCAATGCTAGAAGGTAGTAATATAGAATGCCTGACCATCCTTGTCCCATCAGAACGACTGGTGTAATTTTTTGACTACAAAATACTTGTGTTAGACTTGTGACTCTTATGTTCTTTTACTTTTTAGCATTTAAGACTGTAACAATTAAAATCGATCGCTATCGATCAAACAAAACGACGGACAAAAGATAAGTTAGCTGAGATTGCCTTTAAGGGCATCTTCGTTTTTGGAGCTTCTGGGGCCTGGGCGGCCCTTGGAACCTGGCCTATTGATCTGTGATAGTCGAGCCCACCTTTTAAAAAAAAAAACCTGTATCCGCCATTGTAGTCGATCTATTGTGATGCATGTTTTCTGACAGTAAATGTAGGTGTTATATATGACACATGTCGACAATCACCAGAATCCACGAAATACCGTGTTAATATGAAACTGCACTTCGTCCACTAAAAACATGGATTGCCATGTTGCAATGCATTTTCTAACTGATAATTCTGTTCCCTATTATTCATTGTTTCTCTAGAACAGTGTTTGCTTAAATACTCAAATACACCTTTCTTTAATAGCAGATTCCTTCACTGAACAAAACTTGCGGTAACTTGGAAACCTGTCTGGACCAATGTGTAGACGATGAATGTCACACACTGGTAAGTTGGACCAAGGTAGAGTCATCTGCTGTAATCCAGTTCACAATTACATCGGCTGTTGGAAGGGGAGGTAACAAATGGATTGCACTTGGATTTTCAGAAGACAAATTTATGGTTAGTGTAGAAACTGAGGCACTGTATAGACAAACATAAAC
Organism: Mopalia ciliata; assembly: GCA_034783835.1. Classification (NCBI taxonomy): domain Eukaryota; kingdom Metazoa; phylum Mollusca; class Polyplacophora; order Chitonida; family Mopaliidae; genus Mopalia; species Mopalia ciliata. The sequence continues at coordinate 4,536 of JAVFBW010112370.1, read as the reverse complement.
TTTTGATTCAAGAGAACCCATTGGCCTTTATCCACAGACTAATTTTCTGATTATTTACAGAAATTGTTTATTGACATTTATCTACTGCTGAAATATAAGATCTGGTAAATAACTATTTTTGGATTGCGATCGCGTTTCCACCCCACGATGGCTTACAACCCCACCATTCGTAACTTATGCTCATTGTTTTACATCTAGGGTGACGATACCGTTATAGAATGTGTTTCATTTGACGGACAAATGAGGATATATTCTTCTTATAATCAAGCTGACGCGAAAGGTAATGGGCGACTTGATTCGGTAAGTTTTGTTTTAATATTATGTTGTAAGTTCTGGGTTTAAGTAATCTGTAGATATACAGATTGTGTACAACTGGGAACTAAATAAGACTAAATAATTAAAATAAAATAAAAAATAAAAAAATGCAAATTAAAAATATTTTTAATACAGATTGCAAATCAAATAAAATGAAGTACGGTTTCTTGGGCTACTGCTTGTATACATGTACTTTAACGAGTTTTCGCCGGGGGCCTTTCTCAAGTGAATCGAAACATACAATTTAAAAAACAATAATACTATAACTCATAGGATGAGACGTCAAATTATGTTGTGAAGCAAAATAATGTAATAGAGACATATGGCAGAACGCTCGTCAAAGTAAATATTTACCTGGCGTAGCTCAGAAGTTCACCTTTCAATTTATTTAATTCTCCCCACGTTTAGATCGTATACAACTTATCAATATCAAATCAGTTATACAAAATGAAAATGACGTGCAACACTTTTAATTTCAAATAATTTAAAAACAAACAGTATTTAGTATTGGAGGCAGTTTTAACAAACTTTTTGGCATTTCAGGAGATAGACCTTCAGAAAAAATATAATTTCAGCGCTTCTTTGGATGATGGGATATTCGAATGTTCTTTCGCTATTCCTCTGGTCGGGCCAGTTGACTTCTCTTATAGCTGGCACCTTTTGCTAGCTTGGGGATACACGCACGCAGATGGTAAGTTCATTAAAAGTGTATATCAATACACTGTGAAACCAGTGTGTCAATACGATGTGAAACCACTTTATCAATACGCTGTGAAACCAGTGTGTCAATACGCTGTTCAACCACTTTATCAATACGCTGTTCAACCAGTGTGCCAATACGCTGTGAAACGATTGTATCAATACGTTGTGAAATCATTGTATCAGTAAACTAGCAACAATATGTGAAACCATTGTGTCAATATTATTTGCCATAACTAGTTGACTATATAGAATACATAATTCCAACCTCAACATTGCGTCTTACATTATATTTGTAGGTGACAGCAAGCAAAAACACGTGGACCCTCCATTTGTGCCCGAAAAGAAAATCCAGTTTCTGGACATTAACAGTCGGCCGACAATTACTACAATTCCATCATCCGGTAGTGGTTACCGTGTCACGGGTAAATTAACTATGTAGAGAACTCACTATACATATATTTTATTTAATAAATGAAGAGAGAAAAAGTTGCTTCTATTCCACGTGGATTCGAATCCGGGACCTTTGGGCAACAGGCCCAAAACACTGCCGACTGAGCTATAGAGCGCCCAATTCTATACATTAGTCACTTTATACCAATGGACGGAAACTATCTCTGTGATAAAGTTGTGCCATATTTACCGATACGATAATTGTATGCCACGTTGATATGGCTTATATAACGGCTCACAGAAGTTAAACAGGATTTTAGTTCAAATGTGATCGGGTAGATCACCGTAGACACGGAACAAGAACCATCGTTGTAGCCCGCCTCTTCCGGGAATCGAAACAAGGCCCTTTGGCTCATGCTAGGATTTGAAGTTACAACTTACTTGGAGGATTTTGGTTGGTCGACAATGAAATACGAAACAGTGGACTAATTAAGCTTCGCTGGTAGGCCTAAAGACAATCCCGTTAGGTGGTTAGTACAAATCGCACCGCGAGACTGAGCCTTTACGGGACAATCGCTCTACCGACTAACCCCAATATTCACAAAAGTAACAAAATATTTTTCTTCATGAAGCACGGGCACTGATTGAATAAAGTTGTATGGATCAGAATGAAGTGCTGTATAAGGCTAACTTAATGAACACCAATTTGTATTATCCACTGTTACAGCAATTGCCAACTACTAATCATATTCTTACAGCACTGTCCAACAAGCTATCATATTCTCGGTTTCATTACAGGTGCAAATACCCTCTGGTACGTCTGTTTGTTCGTGCTCACATCCTCCATGAAATCTGCTGTCATTACCTGATTGGCCAGGGTTGAGCATCTAAACCTAGTTGAGAAGGTTACAATAATCCTCATTAGGAACTGAAAACTGTCTTATTACATATCAAACAATAACATTGTCTACAGATGGGAACAACAGACACTTTATCAGGAACCCGTGTGTATTCCAGTAGACATCATTTTCTCTCTTGTAATGCCAGAGACTGGAATCAGAGATGTTCACTTTTACACTATCTTACTTATCCCCAAGACATTATAGGTCTCCTACATGCCCTGTAGTAGCACAATTATATGTAAATAGCTAGTGCTCTGTTCTCTGTCAAAATGTTTGAGCTTGATGTTCAATTATAATAAACTTAATTAATTAATGCTCATAAAATACTTCATCCCGTCCCAGTGATGTGTTTAACACGTTAAAAAAATTTATAGCCCGTTTGAGAGAGAAGTGGGAAGGTTTGCTCTCAGTTTTTAATTTTTTTTCACATCATAATGGGAATTTCTTATTACACATCGCCATTAACGTGTATAATGCCTATAACTTTGTCGAGCACTTCTTAACCCATTTACTGGCTTGTCTCCCTTACTTTTATAAATCGGTAAACACGAGTTTACCATGTAGCCATTTTGAGGTACGAATTATTACAGTTATACAAAAGATATGTAAATAGTTATAACCGTAGACGGTTTAACCAAATAAATATGTGACTTGGTACTTAATATTGTCTTTGTCATTCTGGCGATTTCAGATGCAGTATTGCAGTTGATTTGTTTGTGGTATTCCTGTAGACATTTTCTTTTATCGTTTTAATGAGGTTAAGGCGTCCCTAAACCCCAATCGGCAAATCTCCGTCAATTCGTCTCACCATGAAGGGAAAAGAAATGCTTCATGGAGATAAAAGGGGTAGAGATACAAACATGCCTTGAAATAACAACAATTAAAAATCCTTTGGAAACTCGCATTTTTTTATATCGCCGTATAATCCTTGAATGGGTTTGAGTACAAAAACACGACTTAAAAACAATGTACCACAGTGAGCGTAGTAGTGTATCGTCTCACCTTCCTCGTTTTCTAGCTCTCCTCAACAGCTTTCACATTGTTTTTTCACCTGAGACACAGATGACAAAACAATATTTAGCTTAGATCCATCTGAGTTTGTTGCAGCTTATTAAACTAACGTGGCAGGATAACAATATTAGAATCCGATTCAAATAGGAATGCAGCCAGCTTGATTGATAGGGAGTTTACTCCTTGATAAGGGTTTTCACTCATATGATGGCGTACCTGTCCATTGGGTGCCGGAAATCACCCACGACGCCACTGGTAAGAAACAAAGACAATACAGGGTAACGACAGAACATGATACCTCTACATCACAAACATATCTGAAAGATATGAAGGCATGATAAATGCCAAATTTTGTACACACGGTGAATGTGAGAATTTACTGTGGTAAAAACTTGGTTATTGCTATAATACGGGGTTTTCCAGTTATGACGTTACGACAGCAGAGTAAATATAACGGTTTACGGCTTGGGAGTGCTTATCCGCATGGGAGGTGTAGGGAATATTGCAAATTACCACCTAAACGTTCAATAAACTATATGAATCTCCTTTTCCCATAGGTGAACGTATACTTTTTGGGGAAAATTTTAAAGCTATATTTTCCTAATAATAAACAACCCGCAAAGTTAACATACAGACAGGCTGCCCTACCATGCCACCATAAAGGGGCAATGTCATTTGGCAAAGGGACGTCACTCTGTTATCATAGCGTCATAACCCAAAACCTCTGTATTGTATCACATTTGATATTATCTGCTATACAGGCCTATGCTGGAGAGAATAAGGTGAACGAATGGCCTTGCAGACACTTTATCACGTTACTTGTGACGTACAGGCAGTCAACCAACGTGTTATCTTTAACGTCACGTGATGTTTTATCCAGAATAAATGATAATAAAACCAATAGAGCACCTAACTGGCTGGAGATGAGGTTATGCAAGTTGGTAAGAATGGGTAATAAAGACGGGGTGCTGATGTGGTTATTACAGATGTGGTTATTATATATGTGGCTATTACAGATGTGGTTATTACAGATGTGGTTATCACAGATGTGGTTATTCCAGATGTGGTTATTACATATGTCGTTATTACAGATGTGGTTAACACAGATGTGGCTATTACAGATGTGGCTATTACAGATGTGGTTATTACAGATGTGGTTATTACAGATGTGGTTATTACAGATGTGGTTATTACAGATGTTGTTATCGCAGATGTG
>JAVFBW010112359.1:0-16120 GCA_034783835.1 Mopalia ciliata | reverse complement strand
GCCCCCCCCCCCCCCCCCCCCCCCCAAAAGGATATATAGCCAAAACCCTATAGTCACTAGTATTTTAACACAATAACATAATCATTTTACTGTCATCTTTACTCAAAATTATTGTTTAAGTATTCATTTCGTAGTGTACAATGGATCAGTTAAAATGTCAAGATTTAAAATGTTTTTAAGAGTATTATTATTCTTGCACGGTTAAGTTTTAGTTTCTTATTTATACAATGGCGGATTGTACAGTAACTACATTTATAAAACATTATTTTTCTGTTGTTGTTTTGAATAACTTTAAAAGTAATCATATTTTGATATTGTGCTGATGTATATCCTAGATATTAATTTTTCGACAATTCTCCTGCACTTTTTTCCTTTCCTCCACATTAACGACATTTGTATATATTTGGATTTATCAACGAACACACTATTGTGTGGCCAATTACTCGTGATTTTCAGGCCTATTGGGAGAAGTTGAACTTTACAGGTTGCCAATAAGTGATGTAAGTCACAATAAATAACGTATATGTATGTATCTACTTAATTCTATCATGTCATACAGAGATAACATTTATAGAAATCGACACAAAATTGTGATTATTGTTTTGTCACACTTGAATTACGTTTGTAAAATGTAGACAAACACAGTGGTGTTTTTCTGTGCAATAAACATTTTTAATCAATAATTTTTTTGTTTTTGTATTCGTCTTTTCCCTTTTCATTCCATCAATATGGTATGATTTGTTCTTGTGTTCTTCATCATGATCCACATAACGCCCGTCAACACCGTACGTCGTGACGCTGCCTGTTAAATCAACTAATTTACGACTATGCTTACTCGAATGCAAGTGCAATACAAATGTTTGTCTTAAAAAACAAGCAATAAAAACAAAAAGTTCAGGTCTAAAAACAGTTGTCTTTCCCTTTGAGTCATCGCTCTTTCTTCAGTGACATCAGTGAACGACTTAGCTAATGGTATACGGCTTTTGGCACATCTTCTCATTCATAAACTGGTCAGATGTATTTTCGAAGAATGATACGCAGTTTGCGCTAGATACATTTGTTCGCATATTCACAGAAGTGCATGACGAAGTTTTTCCTTTGGTTACAATTAATTCCCCTTCAACAAAAATCCGGAAACCATGGGTAGACTTTAACGAGTATTTCACGACCATTGCGTCCGACCTTGACAAGCAAAATTCCATCAGGTACAAACCACTTCTCGGATTATCTTGGCCCTTCGTTGATTCATTCGTTTCACTTTTCTACAGTTACTCCTGAGCAGGTAACGATAATAATAAATAGCCTTAAATCCTTATCCCCAGGAATTTGTAGTATTCGATTGGCTGATCTGAAAGCAGTATTTTGTCCCATTTCTCAATCTCTGGCTCCTATTTTCAATTTATCTTTTAACAGCGTATGTAGGCCTACCTATCTCAATGAAAACTGCAAAGGTGAGACCAGTTTTCAAATCTGGTGAAACTTAAACCCCCGCCAACTATCGCCTTATATCTTTTTACCTAGCTTAAAGCGATACTCCCGGCTGTAATAACCCCTATATCCCTTCAAAGGTTACCATTAAATATACTTAAATATGGCATTAAATTTATCGTTTCTTGATTTTATAAAATAACCTGAGTGTTACAGATATATACCTTCCTACGACAATTGTCAGCTGACATTTTGGGCGTGGCCAACCCGTCCCATGACGTCACGCGACTAACACTCTTCTGTGTTACCGGTTAATGGCATGCATGTGTGAACCAATGACCTATATATAGGTCATTGGCGTCTACTGTCAAACATTTAAACAGTCGACTCCACAGGTCACGTGACACCAATTTTTAAAAGAAAGATACTTGATTGGTCAATATTTGTGGAGTTCTTCTGTTTTATGATAAAAGTACCTGGACATCGCTGCGTGGAGAAATTTGACTGTAGCTTGTGCATTACCCATTGTTTAAGATGCAACTATAAAATTGATATAGTTCGATTAGAAAATTAGATAGCACAATTGAACACAAGAAATTATGCTTTTTTGACCAATAAGCATTTTATTGAAGCCCGGAGTATCGCTTTAAATTAAGTAAAATCATGGAAAAACTATGCGCAAATACGGTAACTGAATTTCTTGATACGAATAACATTATTTCAGATCAACAATTCGGATTACGAGCCAATCATTGTACAACCCACTCTGCCAGTTTACTTTATAATTACCTAACTAAAGAAAACGAACAGGAAAAATTCAGCATTGCTACTTTCATTGATCTTCCTAAAGCCTTTGGCACTGTGAACCACTCTATCCTTCTATCTAAACTAAATCACTATGGCTCTTGTCCTACACCCAACAGATGGTTTAAAAGTTACCTCTCTGACCAAACTCAGTCTGTAAAAATGGATAAATACCCATCTTCCCCTTCCTTCGTGCGTAACGGTGTCCCACAAGGGTCAATTCTTGGTCCAGTTTTTTTTTAAATTTATGTCACTGACATCATTCACTCATCAAATATGCTTCGCTTTACTCTATTTGCAGATGATACTTGCATGTACATCTTCAGGGTCCGATCTGGGAGCGATTAGGCCATCTACAATCTTGGCTACACACAAATCGTTTATCATTAAACGTGAAAAAGAATCAATTTATGATCATCACTCGTTCATCAAAGAAATCCTCCCAACGCCTTTTTTTAAATGGCGAAGACTTACGTCGTGTGACCGAATATATATTTCTAGGCATATTGTTCAATGACAAACTGACCTGGACTCATTATATTCGCCTAATTTGTAACAAGGTATCTCGCAACATTGGAGTAATGAATCATATTAAACGTCATATTAACATAAAAACTCTCTTAATCCTTTACTACTCACGAATTAATCCTTATTTAACGTACCAGGTATGCAAATGTTCTATGGGGGGATACTTACCCCAAACATCAACAACACTGCTCCAAAAACGAGCTATACCGGTTCTGTCATTACCATGTCGCATAAATACGAGCACACTAGTCCACTCTTTAAATCTGTGAAAACATCGCCTCTATCCCAATCCGCCATTCTCTCTGTCTTGTCATGCGTACATAAATTCATACATAACCCTTGCCTTCTTCCAATCAACTTTCAGGAACAGTTTACAAAACAGACTGAAATACGAAATTATCGGACTCGACGGGTAAATTTAAATCTGTATAGACCAATCACTCAGTCTCATTACCTTTCTTTATGTTCCCTAAAACATACCGGTCCCAGAGAATGGAACAAAGTCCCAACAATACTTAAAACATCGAATCCTTGTCATTATTCAAATCTGAATTTAAAGATTATTGCTTCTCCTCTTTACCATTTTTCTCTAGAATAGCATATGCTCTGTAACGATGACTTCTTTGTCCGCTGTTATTCATCAGTCATAATTAAGATGTAAAATGTCATCTAGTAAAACTTGCTATATTTATAAGGGATACAACGAGTATGATATTAATTCCCGCCTTCTATTCTAGATAAGCTAATTTGTCTTGGTATATTTTGTTAATATTCTGGTGAATAAACAATGCAAATACAATAGAAGAAACAACTGAAGAATTCGTTTCTGGTCTTTTCCGCTCTTTTTCTTTAAAATTAGTCATTTGTATGTCAACCCTATACACCAGAAGACAGCTAGAAGGAACCTGCAATACCCTTTTAATCGCTATCTAATATATTAATCCCTCTTTAGCGTTTCCAGTAAACTTTTCCCTATTTACAAAATTTTAATATATATAACATATAGCTCCCGAACTGCGGCTTCAATTCAGAACTATGGTAGGCGAAAAGATCGTACTAGATTAATCAATGAATGAATCAATTAATAAATGAATGAATGCATCAACGAAGGAATAAATGAATGAATCAATCAATGAATAAATAAATGAATGAATATATCAATAAGTGAATGAATCAATGAATCGCTGAATCAATAAATGAATGATTGATTTAATGAATCAATGGATGAATGAATGAATGAATGAATGAATGAATGAATGAATGAATGAACCACTAAATTATTGAATAAATGAATGAATCGATCAATCAATCAATAAATAAATGAATCAATCAATCAATAAATGAATCAATGAATGAATGAATCAATAAATAAATAAATGAATTAATGAAAGAACGAATGAAAGAATTAATTGATAAAGCAATCAATCAATCAATCATTAGATCAATCAAGCCATGAATGAATGAACGAATAAATGAATGGATGAATTAATGAATGAATAAATGAGTTAATGAACCAATCAGATCAATGAATAAATGAATGATTTAATCAATTAATGAATCAATGGAATGAATGAATGAGTGATTTATTCAATGAATGACCCACTGAATGAATGAATGAATGAATGAATGAATGAATGAATGAATCAATGAATCAATGAATCAATGAATCAATGAATTAATGAATCAATGAATGATTCAATGAATCTTTGCATTAATCGATGAACCAAGGAATCAATCAGCCAATCAATCAATCAATCAATGAACAAATCAATCAATCAACCAATCAATCAAATTAATTAATTAACGAAATAATCAATGAACTAATGAATGAATCAATGAATCAATCAATTAATCAATGAATGAATAAATGAAGTCAATGAATTATAATTTTAAAATAATGATAAAACAAAAAATATTCAAATAAATTATCTGCATACCCAAAATCTTTTAAACGTACTTAGAATGAGGTTGATAAGTAACACAGGTATAATTCTTTCAAATATTTTTTTTGAAATTGCTCGGCAAAGATCCGAGTTCGAATCTCGTTGGAAGCTGGGACCTAACAAATTAAACATGCTAGGTCCTAGCACAATGAATAGGGCTAATTCCTCCGTCTTAGCCCTACGTCCCGCCTATCTTAGCCCATGGTGAAGGTTGGAAATTCATCCGCCGCTATGGCCGGCCTCTCAAAACATATATCCGATTTTTCTCTGATTTTTTCTGGATAGAAAAATCACAATAATCAAACTCCTTCTTTCTTTCCTGACGTTTAAATATAGTTTTGAGTTTCTCGTCTGAGTTGACATGTATAAGTTATCTCCATTTGCAATAATAAGATTGAAAAACGTCTAAAAAGAAATATTGCAGGTAGGTAAAATACTAATAAATGATTATTAGTATTTAGAAAAAAATCAGAAATAGTTTTTTTGAGGTCGGCCATAGCGGCCTATCGATTTTCAACTTTCACCATGGGTTTAGATAGGCGAGACGTAGGGCTAAGGCGGAGGAATTAGGTCCCAGGTAAAAGTAATTCAATTTTTTTTTTCTCTTCAACAAACATATATATTTTTTTTATTTCTACACGAGTTACTATATATTTTTTTAAAAGTTTCAACTTCAAATCTGTAGGGTATTGGATCTGTTTTTTAAAAGAATAAAGTGTTTTGTCAAGGTTGTTTAAAAGTTTACCTCAATCTCAGTAGTATATATATTTCCCTGGCCAGGACAGCACTAACCAAAATAAAAATGTTCGTCAGTCGATACCCCGACTTCGGAACCCTCACTATACATTAGCGACAGAAACACCAATTTTATCATTGATGGTTTAGAACAATAATTTCAGCTCGATTCTGAGTACTACATCAAGATATTTGTGTGTGAGGGGAAATAAAATGACATCATTTCGCATTAAGGCTATAAACGCCATGACCCACTTTTAAAAAATTGTTAATGGCGTAAGCGACCGGCTTTCATTTAGCGCCATTTTTGCTCTTCAAACAGTGTCTGCAAGAAATCGCGTATGTGTTTCAGCTAAATTAGCGTCTTGATCGGGATAGGTAGCCGTACACAGTACCCGTCAAGATGTACATAAAACAGGTAAGAGATTTTCTGGCCGACAGTTTTCGTAATACTGTGATGCATTATGTGGTTTTGGGAACCATTGTTTTGATGCAAATACATTGACAGTCTACATCTTCGTTCGTTTATGTTGGCATTGTCAGAATAATATACCTGCGATAAACTAAGATCCTTGTGTCCGTCATCATGTAGAATACCAGTCAAAACGTCCAACCGTGAAAATGTGCAATCCTAAACGTCTAATATATGCAGCCAAAACGTACAATACCTATAGCCAAAACGTCTAATGTACATATAAACTTTACAATGCTGAATTATTATCACAGCCAGCATCGACTTGAAGTGAGGCAATGTAAATTTAATGTAAGGCTCCACGCACGGACATCGAGAGAACAACAACAACACGCAGTTGATGACTGAAGAGGGCTAGATGTATGAATATCCAGTAAACGCATAACGAGACAACGAGATATACTTAATATAATTTTAGATGCTCCCAGCTAAGGGGCATAACTCTTTCGAGGCCTTTGAGCGAAGGTTACGGACTCTCTTCTGTGTCGTGATCGCAAATCTTCTGTCAACATAAACATTTATATTGCACGTTAGAAACGATATGTACTACTGTTCTTACGAAAGCTCATAAACCACTATGATAGTCTTATTCCAACCACTGTTGACACACAATATAACACAGATTTCCCATTGCACGAGCTGACTCTTGATTTTGAACGAGCTGTCTCGCACGAGTTTGCTATAGCACGAGTTGACCGGACCCCTCTCCCCCAGAGCCTAGGCCTACCTGATTCCAGGACACCAGATACAATAAAGTAAAACACACAGTAAAGAAACTGTGCATTGGATATCCTTTCTGGTCCCTAAAATAGCTACATTAATCTTTAATTCTGTTTCACTGTGACTGAAAATTATATATAAAAATATATATATAGCTCTTAGAACAGTACACTCATTAACGAAAATAAACAAAACCAAACTGATTGTTGTTGTTGGTATTTCGCGGACTGATAACTGTCGCCTTAGTTAACTTAATACTGTTATCGTTCCTAAATATGGTAGAAAGTATTATATAACCGCGCAAAAGAAAGACTTACCCAGATCACAAATGGCAAGTATAACGATTATAAAAGACAACCAGTAAAAAAGTCAAATTTTCAACGGCATATTTGACAATTTGTAAATATTTTCTAACATCCCGCGTTTAACCGGACTAGTTTCATGTTGGCGAAGTCTCGGACGCGTTGATTGGATAAAGTTGGGGTATTTGGATTCTGGCCATTCAAAGTCATCCTTTCATTTTGTACCAGAAATCGACATATATTCTTCCGCGAATGTAACTAACTTTACTGTTTTTTTAATGAGATGCATTTACCTAACTCATTTACTTAATAAATTATTACAGTATTCGGGACAAGCAATACCAATGTACAGATTTAGAAAATAAACTCTTTCTCAAAGTTTACTTTATGAACTATGTGTTGATGTCATCTAGGTGTTGTTCGGTGCCGCATCTTCGCAGACTGACCACGTCTGAGCTCTTGATCTCTGTGTTCCTTTTTGGACGCATCTTTGTTTACAATGGCAGGCGTTAGAATTGCAAAGGATCTCTTTTTATGGTCACTGTCAGTGATCTATTTATTTGCATTCGGTTCTCTCTATATACAGATTCCAGGTGCGTATAATGTAGAAAATACAAATAGAGATTGGTGAGGGTGTCATGTTTAAATGTAGGCCCCTAGCCTGCCTAGGCCTTCTCTTCTGCTGAATTTCAGTTTATTAAGATTTTGGTCTCTTGGTAAATATAGTTTAGATCAATCAAATAAAACAGTTGACAGAATCACTATATAAGAAACTAAAAAAAAGCACAATTAAGTTTAATTATTTGCATGTTTGAATAGTTTTGACCTGCTGCAATTATATGCACGGGTAGGGGAGAGTAGCTGGAACCAGCAATGTAGTAGATGTTCTTTTTCTCTGATCTTCTATCCTATCATGTAGCCTTAGATCTAGAGATACAGAGTTTCCTAACCTTGTAATTTAAGTTTTTACAATTACCGACTTTTATTTGTTCAATAAACTACTGTCCAATAATTGTTTTTGTAATCTAAATGCTGCGATATATTTGTTATGCCAATTGCAACCTTTAATATATCAGTAAGCTGATGTTCCACTTAGTTGCATGTAAAAAAGTGAAACATCACGGTTCAATTACATTTTGTCATCCCGCCATATTCCTAGCCTGGTCCCTGTCTCCCAGAATGGATCATGGTATAGGCTCTGTAGGGCAATGAATTACATGATTAGAAGCGCTCAAACTCAGTAGCTAGCAATGTAGCTGCTTAAGCTGGATGCAGCTACAAGAGGGTATAAGACCACATTTTACACTTACCCCAAATTCATTCAATCATGTTTTTTGTGCTAAGCGATATTAAATCAGGACCTCAAATTGTACAATCCAAAATCTCTTACTTTAAACAGCTCATTCAGAGTCATTCTTACCATAAAATTAGTTGTTTGAAGCATCTAAACTTCGCTCTGGAACTGCTCCAATTGGTCTTTAAGCATCTAAACTACGCTCTGGAACTGCTACCGCTCTGTCTTTAAAGGCGTCTTGTTTGTACCTTCCAGTGATCACGTTGTAGAGCTATATATGTAAAAGCTTTTATAAAAGTCAGCACAGATTGTCACATTTAGACTACTTCTAAGGAAGAAAATTCATGCTGTTTGGTTTTAATTTTCGGAAATGTAATTTTGTTAAATATATATACAGATTTAAATATATATATGTGATTCTCCTCAGATTTTTTGGGGGTAAGCTTATATAAAAGTCACAATAATTTAACGCCTTCTTTCTTCCCTGACGTTTACCCCCGTTGGGGAGTGGGTGGGCCCTTTAACACCAGCAGGCCCTGTAGAATACTCCCCCGGCTTCCTTGGTCGTTCGTAAGAGGCGAGAAAAGAGGTTGCTTTCTGTTGCCCTGGTGTTCTCAGAGCTAAAGGATAATGGGAAGCATATTTGTTTGTGATGTTCTGTATTTTTGTCCGTCATATAAGTGAAATACCCTTGAGTACGACGTTAAACACCAACCAATCAAACAAACAAACAATCCCTGATGTTTAAATAATGTGTTATATGAGTTTCTCACCCGAGTTAACCCATTTAAGTTATCTCCCTTTGTAAAAATAATATTGAAAACCGTGAGAAAGAAATATTGCAAGTAGGTAAAATAGTCATTGTTTTCAGTGTATTTTTTTTTTAAATCTGAGAAAAATCGTATATATTTTTCGACTGACGATAGCAGCGGATCAATTTCCAACTTTTTCCATGGCTTGAGATTGGCGGGCTGTAGGGTTAAGACGGAGATATTTATAAGCCCTATTTATTGTGCTAAATCCAGGGATGATATGTCATTTATTTCCGCACCCTTCCTTGCAAGCTTATTTTGTCATTATTAACGAGATATAGCCCTCTTTGTATCCAATCCAATTGGCAGTAACTGTTCAACTCTAACTACCCAACAGCTGCGCATTGTTGGACTTCTGCCCATGCATGTTTCATACGCTACAACAGCCGACGGTACTTGTATATTAATGCAGTGCAACATTGAGGACTGTATTGGAGTCCAGCACAAACCAACAACAAGAATAGCTCATATCCACTTTAACTGCTGATCAGATTAGATCGAAAACGATCTATATCTTTAAAGGTCAGGGGATTAGCCACAAGGTAGAATGCCGTATTATATAAACCGGCGTTAAATCGGAAAGTTTGCTAAATTTAAGTTTTGAGCTCTGCATCTAAATTAATTGCATACTGCTGAGCCATTATGTAATTTTAGCTGTTAAAACATACATCGGGATGTGGGATTTAAATGGTTCAAACCATGTAATTCCTATACTGAGTCCACAATTTTATTTATTTGACTTACCAGCTTTATATGTAAAAAAAAGACAACATATAATCAATTCTCTATGTTAAGAGGAAAATTTGCCTTTTTGTGTGTCATAAATGGAAGCTGCTCACCCATCTGTGAATAGTCCAAATTCACTGTACAAAATTGAACTCCTTAAAGCTGGTTATTGCAAAAACTTGAAAGCATACAGTTATGTGCTAATGATTATAGGTACATGTATTACAAGATCCTTAAGAGCACAAGAAACCAATCTGTATGGCGTGTATGCTGTCTTTATATTGTATCCTGTGATTGTTTTAGTTCATTTCCAGTGGAATCTACAGTACTTTCATTCACCCATTGGGATGGCAAAATGCATATGTATATAAGAGTGGCATAATCTGGAATACAACGTAAACCTCAATCAAACAAATCAAAAAGAGCAGGGCCATGGCCCTACATTCTGACAATGGAATGTCCAGTAGAAAGTGTAATGCTAAATGTATTCAGTAGTCAGTCACCTGTGACTAGCATCTAAACATGCCATAGTAAGCACAGCTGCACAACACCTAGACTACTTTGTCGAAACACATCACTGGACGGTTGTAACTCCTCAAGCAAGACGATTTAACTGTCCATTAGTTACCAGTTTTCAAAAAAACTTGTCGCAGATGATCGCAAGCCATTTTAGCATGTTCTATTTTTCTGCAACTGGCTGCGGTCTATCAACAAAAAAATATTTTAAAAAAAATTATGTGAGGAAACCAATGACCACTTAATGACTCATCTTGAAAGGGGCAAAGATACACAGAAATCATTAACTGAGCTTTGAATTAAGAACTTTTGGAGGAGCTAATATTGTCCTCAGTGGATTGTGTGTCAAAATGTCCTGCACCGTGAGGGAGCGGGTGGGCCATTGCACTGCAGAATACTCCCTCGGCCAATCCTAAGAGGTGAGAATAGAGGTTGCTTTCTGTTGCCCTGGTGTTCGCAGAGCTAAAGGGTAACGGGTAGCAGATTTGTTGGTGATGTTCTATATTTGTGTCCGTCGTCATATAAGTGAAATACCCTTGATTACGACGTTAAACAACAATCAAACAAACAAATCAAAATGTCCTTAGCTTTAAATTACATGCCCTTTTAGTATTTTAATATATGATAATGATCTTACATAAGATTGGTTATTTTGCCTCATGGTAAGCAAAATGACACTGAGTACTGGGTTTAAGATTTGCTTTCAGGGAAAATGTGTCTCATTTCCAGCCTGTAAATAGTATAGATCCGTCTCATTCTGCCAGTTACAAAAATAAAAAAATTATCAAATAGCTAGATTGTCTTGAATGCATTGTTTTATGGAAATCTTGGAATGGGGCAAGAATGCTTTTGATTAACCCATAACAGCACAGTGCCCAAACTAACAGCATCCAAACCCTTCTAAACAGATTGAAAAAGGACCTGCATTAGTAGACCCTGCTCATGATGACCCTGCTCATGATGACCCTGCTCGTGATGACCCTGCTCGTGATGACCCTGCTCATGATGACCCTGTTCATGATGACCCTGCTCATGATGACCCTGTTCATGATGACCCTGCTCATGATGACCCTGCTCATGATGACCCTGTTCATGATGACCCTGCTCATGGTGACCCTGCTCATGATGACCTTGCTCATGATGACCCTGTTCATGATGATCCTGCTCATGATGAGCCTGCTCATGATGACGTGACTTGATGCTTAGTTGCTTTATATTTATTTGTTACATAATAACATTGGACCAGTGATGTTAATAAGGTTTCCTTTGTGCATTTCATGATTTGGCTGGCTTTCTTTTATGTTCCACAGGTTTATTTGGGGATAATGGTGTTTTGCCTGCCAGACTTGTTGTCAAAGGAAGTGAGTATTTATTTATTCATTTTTATTCACAATTTCACATATCAAAGTCAGTGTAGTAGTACATGTAGTACATCCTTCACCAATTGGGCTGGCACGCCCTCATGTGAGTGAAATAACCTTGAAGTACAGTGTTAAACCCAGGCCTTTGCGGGAGAATGGAGAGAATGCATTTTGCTACTGATATTGACAAATTTTGTCATTCGATTATCAATGAACATATATTTTAAAGCAGTTTTGCTTTATTTTATCACAAGACTCATTTCTATATTTGCTAACTTTAGCAAACCAGAGGAAAATGCAAATGTTGGGTTATCTCACTAAGGGAGGTTTTCTTCACCATTTGGACTGGCACAGTCACAATAATAAGCATATATGTATGTAAATAATCCCTAATTAGACAAACAAATATAATGCGTATTATAAATAAACTGTTCATATAATTTCAATTTATTAATTAAAATTCAGAGTAAGTTTATCAGTCTTCACTTTGTTTTATGAAAATAAAATGTAACTTATCAATTTCAGGTGCAAACTCCTGGAGCGATTTGCTAGATGAGCACCCTACTTTACTACGGCTCACCTCAAAGTTAGGTCTGAGCACAGAGACGGGAATGGATTTACTCTGTCTCATTGGAATCCTAACTTCTTTTATGTGTATGGTGTTTAAAGGACTCAGAGATACTGTCAGCTTCTTCGTTCTCTGGATGCTCTACCTCTCCCTCTACCATGTGAGTCATTGTCATAGATGTTTCAGTTCCAGTATACTGTAACCCATGTGCTCTA
This sequence comes from Mopalia ciliata, assembly GCA_034783835.1. NCBI lineage: Eukaryota > Metazoa > Mollusca > Polyplacophora > Chitonida > Mopaliidae > Mopalia > Mopalia ciliata. The sequence continues at coordinate 3,696 of JAVFBW010112359.1, read as the reverse complement.
TGAAGAATTGTGGCATCTAGCGGTCTTAATTCTTCTTATTGAAGTGTTGGTGGAGCCCTGTGAAGTATGGGTAGAGAACTCTGCATGTCTTGTGTCATTGGTTGATGCTAGCAGTGACAAGGCTTTCTCTTTCACTCTTTTTTCCCTTTGATTAAGGGCACATCAGTCATCCAATATTTACTTAGCAGTTGAGGAACATTTATTTTTCCTTTGCAAAAACTTTACATTGTAAAGATGTGTCGTTGTGGCTATCACTTCTACTGTACACATTTATCATATTTGTAAAAACAATAGGCATCTTAAGATTGAACTGTTAAAGCGATGCTCCTGGCTGTTATAACACAGATATCCGTTGAAAGGTTACCATTAAACATACTTAAATATGGCATCGATAAGTCTTTTCTTCATTTTTTAAAATCACCTGTGGGTTAGAGATATATACCTTTATATAAGTAACAACCACCAGCAGCTCACATTTTGGGTGTGGCCAACCCTGTCCATGTCATGATGTCTTGCAAGTTACACTTTTGTATGTTACGGGTTTAAAAAACACTACAGCATAGCTTTTAAAATGATGGGTTAGGGTTTTTTACTATGTTGTTTATACCAGTGTTAGCTCCCCAATTCTAACTTGCATAATTAAATAACAACATTTGATGCAAAGCTATGATAATCAGAGGATGAATATACAGTTACAAAATTCTGTCCAACACTTGTTTGTCTAAGTGCCGCTCTTCTGCTTTAGTAAGTTTGTTTGTTTGATGTGGGTTAAACGTCGTACTTAAGGTTATTTCAATCACATGAGGATGTACCAGCCCAAAAGGTAGGAGAACCACTCAACAACCCTGGCAACAAAGAATGACAAGACATGACAATCACAGAATGTAATAGAGAGACTTCACAAACAGATCGGCTTCATGCTCAATTAATATCAAACTTACAATGTCAGTTGTGTGATAATTTTATCTCACAGCATAGGTCAATGTTTGTAATCTTTTAAACAGTGTTTACATTGTTACGAAGAACATTAATCCCTTGCTATTGTGTTAATGAATTCATCTTTTTATATCTGTTTTAGGTTGGACAAACATTCCTCTGGTTTCAGTGGTAAGTGGTTTAATCATCAGTTAGGCTGTAACATTTATTGATAGTGACATTGAACATGGTTTCCTTCCCCCAACGGGCTGCTACACTGTCATATAATTGAAATATGGCATAACATCTGACTAAAACTTCACAAAAATGCTCTATTCATTGGAAATATTTGTTGGTATTCAAGTAAGGTTTATAATTATTTTTACTGAGAACACTTAACTGACATACTTGTTTTATTGTCATTTGTTTTATATACTATTTACCAGCAAAAGATCAATGTTTTGGGGTTTTTTTCTCAGAAATTAATAAACTTAGCCACCATTGACATGATGATATTTTATAAAATTCAAGAATTGTTTTCCTTTATTTTTTTACCCAGGGATATCCTCTTGCTAGAAACCGGTTTCCTTGCCATTCTTGTCGCCCCTCTTAACTTTAAACTATTTGGGTTCAAAACTACCAGTTATCACCACCATGATAATATCACCATGTGGCTGGTCAAATGGTTGTTATTCAGATTAATGTTTGCCTCAGGAGTGGTCAAGCTGACCAGTAACTGTCCAACCTGGTGGGGACTTACAGGTAAGAATCCCCATACAACTTACCTGTAGTATAACATGTTTTGCAAATATATTTCTTTATACATTTATTGATTTTGGCCATCTGGCCCACATGTAAACATAGTGTACAATACATACATATAATGGAGAGATTGGCCCATAACAGTTGTGCATATTTCATTGTTTGGCTCAAGCAGAGTAAAACATATCATTAAAACCAAAATTCTCTACATTTTGTAGCACAGTTACATTGTTGGTCAACACTAAAAGGAGTTTACTATCTTTAGATTGTATTAATTTTATCCAGAATCTAATGACATTCGAGAGGAAAAACAGAAATACCCAGATACCATGAATATCACACTTGAAATTAATTTAAAATGTCAGAACAATTTACAAATCTTCACCAAAACATGATTAAATACTATGGCAACTGATGACTTCGATGTCTTGACTGTGCGATACTTAATTACCTCCCTTGTAAAATAACAAGACTTTTTCCCATGACCTTTTCTATATAAATTCTTGGTTAAATTAATCGGCTATGGATAATTTCTATTATTTGAAAGAAACAATGCTTTTTTCTTGATAGATTTCTGCTATTTCTAGTTAAAATTTAGCTGGAACCTAGTCATGTAAATATTTATAGTAACCACGCCAGAGGTGTATGCTTTGGTTAAACTTGTCAGCGTCAATCAATCTGATCAAGCAAATATATTCACATAACTTTTCTCCAATCTGCCTATATTTCGGTGGAATGAATAAATAGGTGGCAACCATATAATTTACCTATAAACAATTCAACTGACATAAAATCAACATTTCCTTCTATTTAAATATATTCTGTGTATATTTATCAGCGAAATTCATTACTGCTCTGTTTTTTTTATTTTTCTCTACAACATGTATATTGAAATGGTTTCAAAGAAATTAGCAAATTTCCTCATAAATTTTAACACATTAATTAGTTGCCAAATAATATTGTTCCAGATTTATCTTATTTGTTATTTATTTGATCATTTTGTAATTCCATATGCAGATCTACAGTGTACCAATAATTATCAGAATTAAACATTGATTGATTGGTAGTTTGTGCCATTGATTATAAAGGGAATATCTCTAATATTGGTGTATTCCAACAATGATTTACAGCAGTGAAATGCGAGGGGATTTCAATCTGTTGGACAATTAATCCTCCTCCAGTGCCAAGCAAACACAACATTGTTGTTCTTCAAACAAATTCCTGGGGCCATGCCTCAGTCGTAGTGAGTCCAGTTCCTAAACTGAACCTGCTTCGATTTACCGCTCATGGAATCGAGTCTGCCTGTCGACAATCAGGTATATGAATGAGACATGTTGTGGCTCTGGCAATTGCGGGGGTGGTTTTTGGAAGTAATAAGGCTTGTATGGTGTGAAGCCGACAATCCGTCATGTAAATGAAATATCCTTGAGTTCGCCGTTAAACCCCAAACAAACAAACTGGTCTTTGCCAGAAAGCCAGAATTATACCAATTTCAGTCGAAATAATGCCAATTTCTAACCGTAAAAAAAGTTAACTGTTTGTCTTATTTAAAATGTTTGGTCTCTGATTGCTCTTTTTCTACAATCTATGATAAGTTATTGTACTGTTCTCTGTTACTTTTTCATTGCGATATTGTTTTGTTTGCAGCCCTGAATCATCATTTCGAGTCTCAGGTATGTGAATAAGACCTTGGTTCTGTTTTTCAATAACGCTCTATTAGAAGAGAAAAGAATGTTTCACAGTAGATTATCATGTGAGGCTTAAATCTGAAATTGTATTTGTTGTGGAAAAAAAAAATGTGAACCCGAAAATTAACTTTCAATAATGACAATTTTTAATTTCATAATTAACTGATAATTGTAAGCTTGTTTTTAAAATATAATTACCTAGATTAGTTAATTCACAGAGAAACAAACACTCTTGTCATACTTCTTGTCTTACTATCCCCGTGAGGGAGCGGGTGGGCCATGGCCCTGCAGAATACTCCCTCGGCTTCCTCGGTCGATCGTAAGAGGCGAG